>CM034147.1:658726564-659031782 GCA_019776745.2 Taxus chinensis | reverse complement strand
CCTGGTCATCCCTATTACGGCCAGGAGGGTAGTCGTTCGAGGGAGGTCGTTGCGCCTTAGGCACCTTTGCTTCGGATTGCTGCGTGTCGGGTGTCCTTTCCATACAACGATGACCCCCATTGACATAGACTCTCTGAGTCTGAGGAGTTTTACATGGGGGGGGGGGGGGGGGGGGGAGAGACAGGGAGGAGACCTGTCCTGAGTGGCATGATACTCCAGGATATCATGCAGCAGAGAGGGCCAGCAAGTGTAAGCAGAGGGTGCTTTTGGGTTTTCACAGGAGCCACCTCCCAGGGCCATGGCGGGGAGGATGAGTTCGTTGCGGTGCACTACAATTGCTCCAGTCAAAAGAGCGTCACCTTAGTTAGCAGGGTGCATCTGTGGCAGGTGTTGACCCTAGCCGATCCATCTAGAGGCCGGTGATCCGATAGTTACCCCTCTCTTTAATGTTTTTTGTTAATTAAGGATGGCCTTAGTTACTATCTTCTCCTCTTGTTTATTTTTGTGTTTTATTCTTGTTTATTTCTAATTTGGTTTTCTCCTTTGTTTGCAGAGACCGCCGATGATGCGGGACTTGCAATCTCACAGGGGTATTGCACCGAACCCTAATGATCCCGCAGGGAGAGGACCGCGCAGAGTTATCTGTGGCTGCTGGGGAGCCCTCAACATCTGGTAGAGACACACTGATGTCTTTGCCCCATTTTGGCACATGGCCAGGATGGTATCGACTCTCGCGCACAGAGGAGCGGGGGAGGACACCTATCGCTTCCATGAGGATTCATTCTCATGGCGAGACTGAGCTTGCCCCTCCGGTATCCTAAGCCCTCCGTGTACTCAGAGCGCTGCTAGCCGAGTCCCTAGGCATGGGTTGCAACCTTCAGAGGGGTCTCATAGGGTGGAGCCACTTGGCTCTCCTAGATTTTTGCTGATATATTCTTTTGTATATCCAGCTCTTGAGCATTTTGACCATGCTCAGCGCATTATGGCATTATACAGGAAATTTTGATATATATGTAATATATTTCTTTGGATCAGACTTGGCCTTTCTGGCTTTTTTTCCTTTGCCAGTTTCGCCTCAGGTGAACTATGATATTATGCTTATATGCTTTTATAAGAATGTAGCAAGGAGAACAAATTATACCAATGTTTTACTCTTTCTTTTTGTATTTCATGATGCTAATAATGATAATGTAGATCCAATGTGATTTGAATCTTAGTTGTCTGTATGCAATTTTGGATACTTCATCTTTGTTGTTTGGCAAATGGGTAGCAACAAGATGGTAATAAATGACATATAGCTTGCCCTCTCCTAACTCCACACCACAGTAAGATATGATGGCTCATCACCGATACTAGAAAGGGCACAAGTTGTGAAACGTGTTTAAGGTAGTGATGAGAGATAACAAGTTTTGGTGGAATCAAATTAGGATGCTAACAAGATACTTCCCTCGAGGACTTCATAGTTTTGGGATGCAACTTTGCTTTGGGCGTTTATCTAGACTTATATCCTTAGAGGCCACATGGTAGACAAAATCTGGTTTTTAGGATTTGAATTCTCTGGAATTGTGGACATCTAGATTCCATTATTTTTTTCCTCAGGATTTTAAGATTTTAATTGTTGTCTATGACCTTTTGCATTTTGTTTTGTCAAAAGGACCCCCATCCTTTGCCCCATGATACTATAAGAAGTGTGGGTTTATAACCATTGGCAAGGCATAGGTGAGTAGGAGGGCATTTCCATCCTTCCCAACCCTATGTTCCTAGTAAGAGACTCAAGCTCATCACCGAAGGTTGGTGGGGCAAGGAAATGTGTAAATTCAAATTTTTCTGTTTGTATTCTATATTTTGACATTGTTTATTTTAGAAAATTTCAGTGTGTTCTTATTTCCAAAGAGATATATATACGGGATAGATGTTGACAAACCGTGAAGCTTCTAAACAGACCATCGGCAAGACTCCTATCCTAAGAAGAAACCAAAGTGAGATAAAACCCTCAGATCTTAGACATTGTTACAGTAAGACTTTTCATATCTAGCGTTATTGGATGAATGATTCTGAAATAGTTTGATGAATCATGGAAATGGAGAAGCACGATTACAGTGAACTTTTAATGCTAACAACATCATGAGTTTGTAATGATGCTTTGAGAACAAATTCCTTGATCATAATTTTTGTAGAAACCAGCGGACAATGATCCTAATCTATATGAGATGTACTGTAATTATAATTATAAGTATGCTAGTTGTTTTACGCTTAAAATCGTTGAGGTGTAGGGAATGACTGTTTTGGTTTGGGCCAATTCCTCACCTTCTACTACATAAGAGGTAGCACACATTTCTATAGTCCTTCTGACTCGGTATGGGCCCAACCATTTGGGCCAGAACCTTCCTTCCTCTCGCCACTCTTTTGTCGATCCAGTTGTCTAGCCTTAGAAACTATATCACCATTGTGTATATGTCAGTTCATAGACCTTCTTGTTCTACTGCCAGCAAATCCGGTTATCCTAGACTCTATGCCGCTGTTCAGCATCTAACCTAGTTCATCCTATACTTTTCTAGTGTGGACGAGAGATCTGCTTCTCTATAAGCGTTTCATCTCGATCCCTTGTAATGATATGTGGAGAACTGGGTATTTCAACCTCAGCCGGAGAATCTACTTCTAGCCCTGAATCTATCGAGAAAGGAGTCACTCCTATTGGTGTCCTTATTTAGGTTTGTGGGCCCTAAGGTCAGATATAATGCAACTTCCATCTTGGTTGTTTTCTTCTCACCGTTTAAGGAGACTGGCTTTTAAAATGTTTTGTTTGTCCCGCCTCAGCCTGTCCATTGGCTTGAGGCTAATAGATGAAGCCGTGTGATGGCTTATTTTAAATTTATTACACAATTCGCAAACTCGTCATGCTTTAACGAGTTCCATTATCTAAGATATGATTTGCAGGACTACCATACTGCAAAGATTTGGTTCACAATTAACTTGGGTTATAGAACTCGGTACATAGTAAGAGGCATAGCCTACCCACTTAGTAAAATATTCGGTGGCCGTGATTATAAATTAATGGCCGTCTATAGATGAGGAGAGAATTTCCCATTAAATCTAGGCCCCACGTAGAAGGGCCATGGAGTAGCAATCGTTGTCAGAGCTTGTGCCGCATGTGAATCTCATGAGAGAATTCCTTGGCATTATGCACCTTCATACAAACTCTACTAACGTCCGTGCTCTAGAGTGGGCCAGAAATTCCCTTTGATTGGGAATCATTTTCCACGAGTGGTGGCATGGCCACCGAAGTGGCTTCCACACATGTCCGAGTTGAGATCAGGAGACTCTTCTTTGGATTTCTTCTGTGTGTGTTGTCGACCCACTCTTAAGAAAAGCATTCCACTCGAATTGCTTTTCGATGAGAGAGTAGTACGGGGATATATAATGGGATTTGGCTACGATAATGCAAAACGCCTTCTTCATTGTGAAGTAGCCACCTTCTGATATTTACAGTCCATGATCTTATAATTAATAATACAGGTATACCAAAGGACACTCAGATGATAGAAGGTCAGGTTGTTCGAGTTAGTTATACGCACTCATCAGAAAGTCCAGATCTACTAGATCACTCCGTCTAATGATTATAGCTAACCCAATCCACGTGATTTTTTCCCCTTAACGGACTTCTAATTTACGAACTTAATTCAAATTCACCCCTTAAGGTATAAAGTGCACAACCTTTTTAGACAAGGACCCTTGGTGAGGAGGAAAGAAGTTAGTAAATGGTCTGTTTTTACCACGACCCTTGCTTTCTTGATTTAACAATGTATGTCTAAGCGTTTTGTTGCATAAAACTATGGCGAGGCTATTCCTCGTTATGCCTGTGTATTCAACACATTTTGTAGCTCGAGCAAGGTTCAAATAATGGAAATTTACATTACGCGTTCCCTTTGTCAAAAGGGAGGAAAGGATAGGCCACGTCCTAAGAGGCAAACATACAGGCTGTAGTGAGACATTGGTGAAGCAGGGGGCTCGTGTGAATACAAAATTAAACAGTTGATATGGCTTGGGTGGCATTAACGTAGGTCCGGGCAACTCGATGAATAAAGAAACCGTTTAACTGAGTTGAAAGCTTCATTGAATTCTTGGTCCAATCAATGCTTGTAATCCTTCTGAGTAGATGTTGATTGGAAGGATGGCGAACTTAAATCCAGATGATATCTCGATTGCACCAAGATTTTGAAAATGATCGACTCATAGATTCATCCGAAAGGGGGCAATGTCGACGGAAAGACTCCCGCAAGTTTCGAGTTGGTTGGGTCAAACATCTATCCCTCGTACGATTATGATAGTAACCTTAGGAGCTTCCCTCCTGTTAACACCAAAAGAGTGCATTTTTTGATTGGATTTTAGCATGAATAGCGTATCCTATCGGATGAGAAAGAATGATGCGAAGCGTACTTAGCAGATGGTCACAACGATTTCTTGGCTTGCACCCTAAACAATGTAGTCTACATAGGATTCCAATTGATTTGGACTGAATGTAGATCATGAAAATATTACGTCATTAGCCCGCTGGTATCGTAGCGCCAATGTTTGAGTCCAAAGGGCATAAAAAATAGAATAGCCGTTCCCAAGCGAGTTGATAAATGTGGTGTTAGCTTGACTCTTGTTCAGCTATTTGATTGGATTGTATCCCGAGAATACAATCCAGGAAGACAAAAGCCAAATCAGCGTTGCAATCAACAAGGACCGTCTATGGATGGGTTATGGGACGTTGTCTTTAGACATGCTTTGCTGCGGTCTCGAAAGTCTATGCAGATGTGTACCTTTCTATTATTTTTGTAGAACAGGATACGATTTTAGAACCCAATTGAAGAGTAATCGACTAGTTGATGGAATCCTACTTGGAGGAGCTTATTACCTCCTCTTTTACCATGAGAGCCCCTTGGTTTCAGTGGTCTGGTTTTGTTTAATCAGATTTTGCAGCTGATTCTGGACGAGTTATGTAGAACAAGGTGTGTGGTGTGTACAACCTGTCATCTCTTTATAAGAATTCGAAAACCTTATCAATGTTCCTGAGGATCGAGTGTGTATTTTCTACTTCTTATGGGGTTAATGAGATCTAGTTTTAAGATCTTTGGTCATATTCCGAACGTTCCAAGTAACATCAATGGTTTATTGATTAGCGGAAAGCGTTCTTCTTCAAAACTCAGGCAGGGCTGGGGGTTTTTTAGCTCTAGCCGTCTCCATTCCCGAATGTGGATATGTTGGATTCCTTTTGTAGGGGAAGCTCTGTCATGGGATTCCCTCTAATAGGAAGAGATAGGCGGGATCAAAGTATAACTCTACTGTGTGATTGGGCGAGATGTATTTTTTTTGTTGCATAGGTGTTTGAAGAAACAGAGGTTGTATCAAAAATCAATCGTGGTCTAGGATAGTAGCTTTGTTTTCATTTCTGTTAAAAGAGGTTTTGAAATTGTTTTTATCAATGGTTATCACGAAGGGATACCAGAAACGGGTATCCTCTAACTATGTTTGGAGAGTAAAGTGTGACACTGACGTTGCTATTGAATCCGCTGGAGATTTTTTACTTCACGGGATTGCTCAATTGAGATGAAGTCAAAACATCCTTGCTTAAATTATAATACAGCTGTTGTGTAAAGCTGTAATGCTCAGCGTTTGTGGTTTGAATAATCGCAGAGACTTGGTTGGCTACCAATGTGGGGTGTCCCAACACCCTGATTGTTACTACGCCGATTATCTTAGCGAGGATGAAGACAAGGAGAAGGGCTTCAACTCGGTTTGCCATTGTTAGTGCATTTCGAATTTTAGGCTTAAAGGGAAAATGGTAGGAGATTTTCCCTTGGAGAAAGTACGGGATTACACCTACCCCAGCTCCATAATGGCATCTAGCTCCATCAAAATGGAAGATTCCAATACTAGCTGGGAACATGGGCGTGTAGGACACTTGTTGTGTAACGTGTCCTCGTACTTGATCATGCAGAGATCCCTATAGAAGAGAGCCAACACCTAGGGTGCACCCCATGCATACAGAATCAACTGGTAGGAACATTGGTAGATTCCTATTCTAGTAATTCAAACAATTTTGTTAGTAGTTCCTATGACCACTGTTCTATAGTGTTAGCCTATCCTTGGCGCTGGTAGGGTGGGGAAGTCTTGGACTAGGCTCATATAGTCTCAAGATTTGTTGTAGGTAACAAATTTCCTAGGTTTGCGTTGGTAGGTTTATTAAGTTGGTTGGGGGTTGAGGTTCAAAACTCCGAGTTGCACGCTGTCTTTATTTAAGTCAAATAGGTTGTACATCGAAAATGGTTTTGTATCACCTTGCTATGAATATCTTTCCTAAGTGTAAAAACGTTACTTAGGAAATAGCGTTAGAAGGGATTTCCTTATCATCGGTGTATCCATGGTCGGTTGAGATCATATTATAGTTGGTTTCCCGATTATATAATATTAAAACTCAGACGGAGATGGTTTGGGGTACACTAAGGATGAAGGTAAGGGGCTAGTATAGTTCCAATGAGTGGCTTAAGGTTGCATAGCCTCTTAGCGTATTCGGGTTATGGAACAATGGGTTTCTCATACCCTAAACTTTTAGAAAGGACAAGAGAAGGGGACTATGTTAATGCTGTCCCCATCATCAATCATAATGAGTTTCACATAATTGTTTATAAACCCCACACTTGCAAGTATAGTGTAAGGCACGGATCACCTCTGCGTTGCAATCTCAGCATCTGTTGGCATTTTGTTTATTTCGATATGAAATTCGACATCCCTATCCGGCTCCCTGGAGGATGGAGATCAAATTCTATCGTTTACCTGTTGTCAAAAAGGGAGGGTGGAGAGTGATGTTAATTAAATGACGCCTAAACCCAATGCCACTCTACAAAGAGCATCCCTGTGAGCGGGGAATTCATTAATAAATCCAAAAATGAGATGTCTGCGAGAAGAGGTTTTTTGTAGATCATTAAATTAAGTCATAAGCACCTACGGGTTTTGTAAAACTTGTTGGATATTGTCATGTTTCTAGCGGGTAGTTTGGACTTGGACTGAGAGAATACCATACTCGTGTCCTTGTTAAATCTTATATGGGTTAGTTCGGCATCTAAACTACAATAATCCAGACTATCATAGGTCGTGGCTTGACTTCCTAAATTGTGGCGCAACTAATGGAAATTTAGCGAAGTTGAAAGCCTCAGGATCATTGTTCCTATGATTAACCATGTTGTCTCACTTGGATTCAACTTGTATTGTTGTGATGTGATTTGGGAGGGGACATTGAAGATCTTGAGGGTGCGATTTTGAGGGGAACCTGCCCCTATGAAAGTATTCGGTGTGTTTGGTGACGAGACTGCCAAGAAACAGATTCTGTGAAAAAGTTGTCTTGTTCATCTTCTAGCAGCGTTGCATGAATTTATTGTAGTCGACACGTTTTAGTGTCATGCCCCAAATTTTGTGGAAACCACAATAAAATTAGGATTGTCATCCTAGTTTATTGCGTTTGGTAGTATTGTGGCCCCAAACTGTGATCAAACCGTTTTTTCATCATAAAGTTTTGTGTTTGTTGGGTTTGGTTGAATTCTGTTTTGCTACCTAGTTGAATTTGAGTTGGATCTTGTGTGGGCTCCGCCGTGTTGTTTTGTTGCTGCTATGGATGATTAATATACTGCATTGATTGTCAGTGTAAATAAAGTTGTTGTTTCGTTGATGTTTATTTGTGGTGGAGTAATTTACAACGTTGTCTTTCTAGCCTAATAGTAACCATCCGTTGTCATGGTAATTTTGTGAAGACTTTTAGGTCCTCGATTGAACATTCGTGATTAGTGGGTATAAGTTTGTAGTGTTTTGGGTGGAGGTGATTGATTAACCTCACATTGCGATCAGTATGTCTTACGACCATATCAATTGCCGATTGACTATTAGAAGAGGAACTCTCAAGTACTTCATCGTAAAGTTCTTAGTGGAAACTTTCTGGACTTTTTTTTTCTTTCCTTCTTCTTGCTGAGGAGAATGAAAGGAATAAATGCATTAGGCCATTGATCCATGTTTGGAAGCACGTACAAAAGAATAGAGAACTGTGCGCCACCTCTGGATGTGAACATGGCAACAGATTATGTATTTTTGTTTAATGTGCAAAGAATTCCTGTATGCCTAGTCGTAATAGTTTATTCATGTCAAAGAGCTTGTGAACTCTGAAATAAGTTTGCTTGAACGATATGGATGGAAAGCCTCAGGTATTCTATAATACCAATCAAGAGCGTACCTTCCAAAAAGTTGGTTTTGGGAAATTATTTTAGCAACAACCCCATCCAAGGGGAGCGTACTTCTTGAATGGCTGGAGAGTAAGCTTTGATAAGGGCATTTGGATCTCCCTCACCTTTGTATTGGGCAAATCGGAAAGAGGTCTTGGAAGCATCTGACCAATTCGTATGGTGACTGAATGAAATCTAAGGGCTCTTTCAAATTATTATGAGTAACTCCCTATAGCATAGGCTTTTTAACATGTGATGTGCCTGCTGAGGGAGAGGAGGTGGAATGGGTTGGATATGGCATTGCATACTGCATTGGTAGGAGCATATAAGAGAAACCCACTGCTGGTGAGTTAAAAAATACCAGGAGAGGAGAAACATATCCCCTTGTGTGATTTGGAGTACTGTTTGTTAAGTATGAAGGTTTGGTATTGCCAAGAATGGATACTCTTGTACCCAGACCAGGGTGGTATTGGAACGGCGTGTGTGTGAGCTATTTTTTTTTGGTGTTTTGGGTTCTAATCGGGTTTGTTGTGAATGCTGAGGAGTCCATACCCAACATGACTCAATCCATTTTTGTGAGGAGGGTTACTTGGCTAGGATGGTGTGGAGGGATTTGGAATCTGTCTGCATGAATTGGGAATTTTGATTTTCTTGAGGCAGTTCTAATTACCTCCACTGTTTCTACTAACGTTTGTGAAGTATACTTTCATTTGGTGAAGTCATGGTCTTTGCCTTCGCGGAGGTGTTGTATAGCATTTTAATTCCGCTCATGAATTGTCACTTACCTGCCAAATCTCCCGAGGGCATTTTCCTATAGCTAGTGGCATGGAGGGTACTTCCCGTTGAAAAGAGACCTCGGTTACGTTTGAAACCTCCTACATGGGGTACATATTTGAGAACGTTTTGTTAAGTCTAACAAATGTACCAAATGTTCTCATTAAACCAGGTCGGGTAAAATTGTCTACTAATGTGTGGTCTAAGTAGTAACCTAAGGAGATGAACTTGACTCTCCTATGAGCGTCATATTGTTTGAGCCTCTGAAGGTCGTTTGTTGAGCGAGCTGAGGGAATCACTCAACTCCTCTGTTGGAAAGATGAGTTATATCGATCCTTAGAGATGGATTTTGTGTTGATAATTGGATCTAAATAGTGGTCACCCCATACCAAGAGCGAGGGTGATGACTATCTATTTCAGTTGAGAGTTAGGTATGCCTCAAGACCTAAGAGAGGCCTATCAACATGCATCGGAATCCGACATATTCGGGGGGGGTATCTGAACAGAATAATGGGAAGGAGTGAAAGGTGATGGTGAAAGCTCTATGAGGTATTAAAGATGAAAGAGTCGTTTTTATTTGAAAGAACCAGTAGAGAAAATTATACCTCCAAACCAGAGAGTAGAAAGGTTTCACTCGGGTTCACCAAGTTTGTTGATGGAAAAGTGACAGCGAGATTGGGAAGCACAAGGAACTCTTCTAGCATCCAAACCTCCCGAGGTATGCCGAGATAGCCCAGTGGGAGGAATATGTGTGGGGATGCAGACAAAACTAGTTAGGCAATCAATGTCTTTACTCGCAAAGTGGAAATTGCGAATCTAAGCAAAGAATGCCCTCTAAATTGAAATGGCGTGATAGATCAATCTACAAGGACTGCAGCTCGTAAGGCTCCAATCAATATCGAGCTCTGGCGTGTGATCGGTTATGGGTTGTGGAATACGTGGAATGGAAAATTTCCTGGGATAGTTTCGTGTAATATCTACAGATAAAGGTATAGGGGGATGGTAAATATAATTGACTATATGGGCAATTCTATGGCCTAGTCCAAACTCCTTAGCTTTGAGCTGTATGTCTAATAAGGATAAATGTTCGATTGATGATAGGTGTGGAAGTGAGTAGATCTGACAATACTAGTAACGAGGCCCAACATCTATGCTGATTCACCTAGGGGCTCGTTGGCTGTGGATTTGTGGGGTCACAACCGAAAATTCATTATTTGTTGTGGTGCGATGGTCATGTGGGAATCAATCCCAAGCCCTAGCATCCAATAGTCAAAGGCCTTTTCAGCTTCTAATTCAGAATTAATTAAGGGTGCGATCTCTTAGAATATCGTAAGATGGTTGTACAACCTGAATTCTCAGCTCGCGGTTATCTATCTAATTTCCTGTGAGAGGTGCATGATGGACCAAAGGGTCACAACCCCGGAATATTGCTTCTTTCAAGCCTCGCTACTCGTCATGTGACTGAATCTAGGGTATCTGTTGTTGGTTGATTGACCAAAATGTGTGTGTTGGTCGTCCTATGTTTAACCCGTATGCAGTTTTGGAAACGGATTTTGTTGTAAGTTTACCGTGTTCAGAAGACTTGGATCATGAGGATTTTGATCATATCAGTTATTTTCCTGATGATATGGGGTTGGCACGATTGTCGAAATGTATTCTCTAGGACTCTAGGTTCACGTGATTGTCTACACCAATAGAAATAATGAAAATAACTGCAGCAAAGTGAAAATCTAACTACGTTTAGTATATCTATAGATATATGATTTCTCTATTTTTGTATTTTTGATGAATATTCAAACGAATTTACGAGTATGTGTAATATATCTAGAATTGACAGCTAAAAAACAATTTAAAAAAACACAAAATCACCGAGTATAATTATTTGTGGCTGCAATGTGGAACCTATTCTAAATAATGAAATACTAATCTAATTTATTGAAAAGACCTTGATCCTACCTCAGAAGTGAGGGAATGAATCATAGTTCTTAGAAACTATCAACCCACAGCTTCCTGACAATATCAAAAGGAAATTGACTGAAATAAAGTGATTTGGTACTCTAATTTGATAGCTTCTTAATTAGAATTGAAAGCTAGAAACCTGGAATTCTGTAAACAGAAATGGTGAATAGATGGTGTGTGTGATCTTGTACCACTCAGTTGATATCATCATTCCTTCGTGTTCACGTAGACATAGAAAAGCGTGTTATGCTAGCATCAAAACAAAAAATAGATATTGGAACAAAGGCAGCTTAGGACACAGACTGAATACAAACTGACGCGTAGGAGAGGGATGATAGCGCAAGAGTACAGAGCCGGCTTATGCAATTCCAGCAGAATTATTGCGAGTCATGCAACATAAAACGTCTAAAACCTGAAACTATCCTATTTGAAGAACAAAACATACACTTTATGGGTCTTCCTATTGAAAACAAAATGTTTTACTCCAATGGAATGGATAAAATATCAACAGCATTGCACAAGATGGATATGTGCTTACTACACAGCAAAACAACACTAACTAAGCTGCAATGAAAGAAACTAAGAGTCTAAGCAAAATGAAAGACTAATCTATTGCAAAGAGAAAGTCAGAGGTAAATTTGAGGGGCCATTTGCTTGAGCACAAGCCAACTACTTATAACATTTGCATTTACCCAAGGTAAAAACCAAATAGAACTCTTAAACTATAAACAATGGTAAAACACTATTCCAAGAACCAAAATCATTAATGCAAGCTTATGAGGGCGGTGAAAAAAAGTTAGTGAACCATTGATTTTACGTGAGTCACGTTACAAGAGCTTCTGGAAAATGCATAAAGGACCACCGCCCTACTTAGGGCGGTAAGTCATGAGACCGCCGCCTAGGCAGGGCGGCGGTTTCGTAACTGAGAGCAAAAGTCCAAGAAAAGAAGGGATAAAGAGAAAAGAAAAGCACACGGGGGATAAGCGGGGCATGCGGGATGTTAACGCACACTTGGAGAGATTTTCCAGATCCCGAACACCTTGCGAGGAGACCTATATCATTATTGGGGTATGTGTTACGTAGTTCCGACGGTGCATGTACCCTACAATTTTGGGTACATACGGGATCCTTGTCACTTTTATAAAGGTTCCTTCTTCATGACTTTTCATACTTGTGTTCAGATTAATATGGTTTTGAGTTCTACACATTTTAGATCCCTATTCTTCTTGTTTCTTGTGTTTTAGTTACTTTTCAATACCTAGGTCTCTTTTCACCCAGCATTCCCCTATTTCTAATCAAATGGGATTTTGCATTCCATTAACCAACATTAATCAATTTTGCACATTATTATAATTTTCTTCTTTCTTTTTATCATTTGAAAGGCCTCTATTATTTTGATCTCCTGTTTGTGCCATTTCTTATTTTCAATTTTAATCTCAAACATTGAACTTAGAATACATTCTACTTAAACCCCTGTGGGAGTAATTTGTATAGGAGGGATCTCCTAAATTGTGATATTATGTGACCGGTCTCATTGTTTGTTGTTAAATCAACCAAAACATAGGATCATCTATTTTTAATAGTTCTTCCTAATGTTACACATTTTTTTTGGGGACAACAAATCAAGTTGCTGATACTGTGATTTATTACACCCAGATATAGCTCAAGTATAACTATACCAAAAACAATCTTAGCACAATAACTATATTTCACACATAGGACACATAAAATAAACAAAACAACCACAAAAATACTACTTATAAAGTGTTAATTGAATGCCAAATGTCGTGATAAATATTAATTATTAAATCAAAATTAGTATCCCTCACCATTTTAGAGTGGTTTTCATCCTTTTTAGTCTAGTTGTGAAACAAAATAGAAAGAAAGGCTAAAACCATGTGGATTCATCCCAAGTACAACCCAAGTGTATAAACCTAATATTTCACTTTTACTAACTTTGGCTCTTTATAGGTACTATTGGCACATTGGCTTCCCCAAATCAATGTCCTCAGGGACATTGCCAAAGTAGGCAATAACTAGAAATGGTCATGTGCAACCTTCACTATTTGCACTGGGTTAGATAGAAGTTGTAATTATGAGATAGCCTTGATGTTGTAGTCCAATTATATCACACATCACATGTTTTCATACATCTACAGTCATCTTTTACAACCTCCCCACGACATCACCTTATCATCCTCTTATAGTCACCTCCATAACTACTTTCAGCACAGACATACCTTAGTCATGATACCTTTTCAAAAACTTTGAGTTCCTTTTTTACCCCCATTATTTTTCATTCCCCATAACTAATAATATTGACCGTGGTTAATTACCATCCAGCTTGCAGTTTTTAACAACCAATGACATCAACCATAGTCGATAATGTTAGCTAACACAAACTGTAATTCCACGTCATCATTTCTATATATACTCAGCATTTTAACATTCATTCCACATCATCACACATCACTCATTTTGTTTTTTGGCACTAGCCAACCTACCCTTGAAGCCTTAGAGGTCTTGAAGTTGGTCCTTACCTATCTTTTAAAATATACACTTGGAGCTTTGGGTACTTGGGACTCTCCAGCATAGGATTTTCAATTACTAGGATTCGCCTAGCCTTTAAAGTCTTTGGAGTATTCAGAAATAGGTTTTCCTATGTCTTCTCTTAAGTCTTCTCTTATTCCTAAGTCTTCAGCAATAGGATTTGCCTAGCCTTTATGATGGTAAAATCATTACTATGGTGCTAGTGAAATGAACCAAGCTCTAAAGACTTGGAACAAAAATTGTATGATAAGAGAACTAAAAAATCCTACTAATAATGAATAGTGCAATATTAAACACAATTATCCTTTGCTTTCATACCAAGAAGACACAAAACAGCCAACGCTTCTAAGCAAGTTACTTAAAATTGTGAAGACAAACCAATATTCAATGTACTAAACATCAATTAAACCACATCATACAAATTTAATAAGGATTAACTTATACATTAAGTCTTGCCATATTTAAGAGTCAACAACACCCTCCTATTTAGACATAAATATGGACTTCCTCCAAACAAAACACATTCTTTTATTTTCCTAAAGCAGTGTTTATCTTTTGCATCGCTTTATTTAATTAATTATTCTAAAACAATACTTACATGTTACACAACTTTGTTTTCTTTATTTTATTTCCCAACAATATATCAAGGCTTTATTCTCTCCCTTTTTAGGTTTCCCAGAACAAACATATTATATTGTTATCCACTCTTCCTAGACTAACATTGTAAAATATCTCAAGGTCATCACAACATCTGACCTTCCCATCTCTCTATATCAATTTATGTTTTCTTTTTAATGTTCTTTTAGATTCGATGAATATTGTAAATGGCCTTGATCATATAACTAATACGGTTCTTGCAGAGATACAACAACATTAAACCAAATATTATCTATTGTTGAGAAAATGAATCCACAGGACCAGAAAAGACTAGATGGAACAAAACCAATAAGACTCATAGATTTTTAAAATAAAGTACTGCAAATGTTTCAATTGCTTTACAACTCCTAGTTAGATAGAAGTGGAAATTTCTGAAAGAAACATAATAATAAACAAATTAGAAAAGAGGGGTGACAAGAAAACAATCCTCTCCATTCAAATATAATTATATATTCAATTCCATGGCCAAAAGGTCATGTGTTGTAGATTACACATCATATATACACTTCTTTTCTTCATTCATTTATACACCAAGTTGACTCATCAACTTCCTATGAACTTTCATCTTTCTATGACTATTTAACTTCAACTTTCAATGTTTATTCAACTTTCTTGGCACATACATAAAGATTTAATCTATATATGTTACATAAAACATATAGATAAATTAAATTTTATAATTTGCACCATACTAACATCCATCTGATTGATTCCCAAAGACTAAACACAATGTGAATTGTCCATCGGGAGAAATTTAAAAATAAAAAATTCCAAGACAATCCTTAAAATGTAGATGTCTTCTAGAACTAGAGACAAATCACCTAAAAGATAACATCACACATTTGGATGACATCATTTAAAATTAAAATATTACACTTTTATGTATTATAAAAAATTTACTAAATTCTACAAATAAATCACCATCTTCAACTAAGTATCTTTCAATTCCATAACTTTTGGGAGAGAAGACGCCATCAAACTAAAGAATAAAACTTCACAAAAATATAGCAATTATAATGTTTACTTGGTTAACTTACAAAACGAAAAGCAACATGACCCTAAAAAGGAGAAACATCACTAAAATATAAATAATCTCTAAAAGAAAACAATTATGACAAAATAAAATTTACTTCAAAGTTAAAAATAAGAAACTATTAAGTAAATGAAGAAATTTGATTTTTTTTTTTAAAAAATAACTCAAAAAAAAATCTACAAAGCAAGGAGAAGAAGTGCCTTTAGGAGTTTTGACAAAAAAAAAGCATGGTCCCATTTAACACGTGTGTGGAGATTTATTTTTTGTTTGTATTAATTCTAGTATTTCTTTGAAATGTCATCTTTAACCAAAATGTCTCCTAATGACACGTAACAAAATTTGAATTTTGTATGAAGGACTTCAATTTTTAGGCAAAACTATGTAATTGAATTACAATGTATCACGTTGAACACAATAATTTTCATAATGGAATGAAGAAAGATTGGTGACTATGATATATTAGGCAACCTTGTGTTATAGAAAAGATATACTCCTTGCTTCCAAAAGCAATGAAACAGTACAACGAATGCTTAGGACACAAAATGTGTGCTCAAATCAATGACGTCTAACTCCACACAAAGGTCAAGGGATAAAAAAAAAACATTCATCGTAATTTTACCATCAGCAACAAAACAAGTTTGAGCTCTAATGGCTAGATTGTAAATCCTTCAAGTGAATCCCCAATTTATCATTGAAAAGGAAGATTTACAATACTATTATGTCTTTTATACAAATATTGTTGAGTCACTACTACTTTAATTAGTCATATGCTTTACTCTTGACACATTTTTGGGATTGTTATTGTCTCTAAGTGTCCTTAATTAAAGCACAATTAGGTTGATTAGAATGACAAAATATTGTCTTGAGGGCTCGGGGGCACTATTAATCATGAAATGGGACAATTTGTGAACACTTCTCATTAATCAATAGAAGAGTTTATTAAGAATATCATGCAAATTATATGTTTAAATGATTTTTTTCCTCTATAAGGGTTTAACATAAGAGAGCAAATTTGACTATATTTAAAAATTAGTACCTACCTTGTTCTTAGTGTTGGTTTCAAGTTGAACTTCCAACTAGCATTTGTCATGTATTTTTTGTTGAGTATGATGCAAATATGGGCACTTAATTATTAATGTTTAGAATTAGTTTTATGAGTGTTTTTTATTAGTCTAGGAAGGTTTATTTAATTTAATTATCCTCCTAGAATAATTGATTTTTTGAATATAAAATAACTTCAACAAATTCTTATTTTATAGGTGGAAGTTCCAATTAAGAGTGCAATTCATTGAATGTGTACTTAATTGAGCTTGAATCATTATCCATCCATCCCCAAAAAGTGGGACACCCTTTCTAATCCCAAATAACTTAATTTAATGTTTTCATGTCATTTCCTATTTTGTAGAGATATTGGGGGCGCCTAGTTTGACTAGTGTGCATGTGTTGTTTAAAACTAATGGTGACTTTTTGCTTATTGACCATATTCTTATCAATGGGTGATACTTGTCCTCTTGAGTCTATTTTCAATCAATCTTTAGTTGACTAAATTTTTAGTAAGAGTTGTAGAAGTTATTTTATGATTTCACTTGTCATGCATAGTCATGCGAGTTCAGTTGTAATTGGCTATATTGCCTTGTTTATGAATTAAAGAAGTGTGCACATGTGGGGCACATTTTTTCTTGTGAAAACACATTTTGCATTGTGTTATTCTCTTATTTTATAGTAGGTATTCGCAAAGGGATACCAACAAGATTAAGAATCTAATTCAGACGTTATTCAATGTATATTTTTTTCATCAATCACACATACAAGTACATTGGCTTAATAATTAGTTATTCTGAACAAATTAGTTGATCACTATGTCATTTTTCAAGGTATTTCAAATCTGATTTGCACTCCATTCATATCAAAAACATTCAATTTTGTTGGGTTTTCATAGGTAACTGTTAAGAATTTTCCTAAGAACTAGGAAATGTCGTTTACTCTTTCCATCATAAGAAAAAGTACCCCCAAGCAAAAGTTTCCAACGTTGCTTAGATATAATAAACAAACAAATATTCCAAGAATTGTCCAAACCTAAGCAACATATGTTTGGAGGAAAATCAAAGCTACGCTCTTGGAAATAATTGTTGTTTGATCAAATGAAGAGGATTAGCTAGAAGGGAGGTAAAATACATTACCCATAACACTTTTCAAATATTGTTGTGTTAAGAGTAAGGTTTGTCCAACATAAGGTTAGAACCACACACACACACACACACACACACACACACTCACACACACACACATACATATACATACACACACACACACACACACACACACACACACACACACACACACACACACACATACATATACATACCACACACACACACACACACACACACACACACACACACACACACACACACACACACACACACACATATATATATATATATATATATATATATATATATATTGCTGAGACTAAAAGAAACAAGGTTCCACTCCTTTGTGAAGTGGACCAACTTGACCTTCGATAGGGCCCATATGGGAAAATCTAGGTGTGCCAAATGCTAGTGGCATATTTCTACCAAAGAATGGAAGTTCTTGGGAAGAAACTCTCTTAAAGCACGATTTTTGTTTCAATAAGAAAAGGATAAGCTAGAAGGGAAGGAATAGAAATTATCCATAACTATTAACATTTTCACAGTGTCATTATACAAAAGTATATCTTTTTCCAAAATTAGGGTTAGAACCATAAATATTGCTAAGACTAAAACTGAAAAGTACCAGTTTATTTTTAAGTTAACAACTTGACCTTAGATAGGGCCTTAATGTGAAATATAATTTTCCTAAAGGTTAGAGGCATATTTCTATCAATAAAAGGCATGTTTATGGACAATGTTTTGTTGTTTAATTGGGCTCTAATAAAAATAATAATGTCAAAGGAGAAGCCTCTTCAATTGGGTTATAACCTAGCCATTGATATAAATACTTGAATAAATATAGTCAAGGTGTCAAGACTTTGTCATGATTAAATTCCAATAATGTGGAATCTAGGGGAGTTTTCTAATAGATATCAGGTTTGAAAACTCTACATTTACTGAGATTTCCTATATCCATTTTTTAAAATAGAAGCAAACCTCTTAGCACAGTACCAAAATTTGGTGTTGATCTCTCTCAAAGAGAACACAAAAACATGTTAAACCTTGTCAAGGACATTAAGGATAATGATGGAAGGAAAAGACTTAAGATGTAGTGAAGAAGAATTTACCTCTACCCTTGCCCTTTGACAGAATAGAAACGACATAATCTTTATAGAAGAGGCCTTGCAGAATCCATGTCAACCATAAAATCCAAGGTGTTAAAAAACCTGTACCGGCTTATAGAAGAGTGGTCTCATGGAAGCCTCGTATAGAAAAAGATAAATATATATACATAAAAATTTCCAAAATCCTTCAAAGGTCAACTTAAATTAGTTCAATATATTTTATAATTGTTATAATATCAAGCCATATTTTTCCTTATTTGGCAACATTGCATCTTTTCAGCAACTAGGACAGAACATAGGTTGATATTCTTTTCACTTGAGCTAGTAACTCTACTATTAATGAATTCATGTATAGTTTTAAAAAGCTTACTAAGATTGATCTTTATTTCCCTAAACACATATAAGTCGATAATGGAGTAACATGGAGGTATACATCTTGTATGGTTTCCGTTGGCCACTTGTGGATATGATAGTTTGATAATCCATAGATTTGTATTAATGAAATGCAAGGTGCTAATTTTTTAGATTGCACCTTTAGATTTATGGCTCTAAGCAGAAGTTCTCATATTAGAACATACTCCTTATCCCTCTCTCCAAATAAGGATCAATGAAGTAAGCCAATTGCTAAGAGGGGGTTCACTTCAATCACTTTCTACTTTGCAAGACAAATGGAGGCATCCCTACTAGTTCCCTAAGAATTAAAGTGACTGCAAAACTTCTCAGCTCTGAAGAGGGATTATGTTTGTTCAAGGAGACGACAAATACTACATTGCATGGAAATAACCTCCCCAACCGTACCTTCGTTGAAACATTTCCGGTATGGAAGTGTGGGGGAAATATCTTGGGTATGCTCGGGTACATTCCTAATATATCCCATGCATACCCAGGCATACCCAAGACGTCTCCCTGACATTCCAAGTTGTTATTGCATTAAAAACATTTGTGTTGACTTGGTCAAAGGAAACCCTAAAAACTTGTAAATTAATATAAAAATTCACACCCTAAACACCTCTAAAACCTATAAAAAGGGACTCAAGCATTAGAAAAACACAAAAAATTCATTTTTGGTTTTTGCAAGTGTAAAAGAAAAGTGCCAAATTCAAATTGAAGAAGAGGTAGCCATTGCAAGGAGGATTTCTTTGGAGGCAGCTATTGTAAGGAGGATGAGACTGGAGGCTGCCATTACTTACAGGAGCTCAAGTTTGTTTAAAGGTAGTTATTATTTGGAGGAAACCATTGTTGCATTCAAAGGAGGAAACGTTGTCACATTTAGAGGCAACCATTGTTTGAGTTTCATTACAAGGAGGGTCTATGTTTAGGGGGCAAACCATTCTTTATTACTTGTTACCCTTATTGTTATTTAAGCCTTTTTTTTACCTTTTTTTTAATGCATTATCAATGATCATATTATCATTTATATTACATCATTATTAACACATCATTCATGATCATGATATTTATTTTTTAATTTTTAATATTCATTATTATGTTTAAAAATAAATAAAAATTATATTTTCTGTTGTATATTTTTAAATTTTTTAAAATGATGAATGATGTGTAATTTTAAACATCATAGACTCTTATTGAATCTTATTATAAGTTATAACATCTATGTATGTTCCTCTTGTGTGTAATGTGATCTAGAGAATCAAAAAAAAGTTTAGAAAATTATTAGTAAATATTTTCATTTTATCATTTATATAAAGGCAAAAAAAAAAATTAAATCCTAACTCTGTGTACACTCTCACCTCACACCTTTATGGAAATATTGGTGATAAAAAACAAATTAGGATGATAGTCTCTAGGGGTTTAAAAAACTTTATTTTCTAATTTTAAATTTTGCATATCTACTCATCATCATGGTAATTTACAAAGTATAGAAATAAATTTAGCTAATCTTTACGGGTCGGTTGGGAGAGAAGGCAGGGTACAAGTCTCTCCATCAGATGCTGGAATGGTAATGGTTCATTTCGGTCTTCAGCTGGACTAATGAATGATTTTCTCAAGTCGTCAGATGTTCTCTTCATCACCGAGACTCACAAGAGCATTGTGTGACCTCTTCCAGGTGTCATGGGTTATCATTGGTACTCTGCTTGTAGACACGAGACAAGGAGTTATGGGTGTGTTAAGGGTTCAAGAGATGTGGCGTGTTTGTATAAGGATTCCCTCTGGAGCATGATATCTTTGGTTTCCACGGATGAGTTTGTCAAGTTTGTATACATGAAAAGCTAACTAAGTCATATGAATTGAAACTAACACCTAGTAGTTCCAAAAAAAAGATAACTAAACAAGAACATCAAGATAACAGCTTATAAAACTAACTTATGAGTGGATGCAACATGAATAAAAAACTAATATGCTAAGTCATTTTACTCTTTCGATTGCTAATCTACATGTGAACCTAGTTAGATTCTATAGCAATCAATTTGGGTTTGTTGTTTGTTCCAAGTGGTGAAGAGATCTCTCTAAAATGGCTACAAGACCATGTTTAGATATTCTCCTACTAGACAAGCTTGAAGGAAATGGATACAAGGTGAGCCAAAACTATTCCAACAATGGAAGTAAGGCTCAAGATCATATGTTTTTATATGTGATACTATCAAAAGTATGGTGTAAAATTGAAAGGGATTCCTTAGGCTTGTATTTATAGGTTTCTATTTGGGAAATTTTAGAATCCTAGTGCATGTGGGACAAAAGGTAAGCCCAAAATAGAATTTTACAAGTCAATGCACTTTTTGATTAGATTAGGAGCTAATTAATCTTTTAGGATTAATTAAGGATCATAAGTAGGCTTAGCAAGCTTTCTGAGAGCATCTGAAAGGGGTTTGGAGAGATTTTTGAAGTTCTAGAAGATGGATTTAGTTAATAAGAAGGTTTATTGGTTAAAAGCAATATTTATAGGCTTAATTAACATATAATTAGCTAATTAAGAGGATTCTCACTAATCAAAATGTCGTTAATTGACATCCTGATTGAATTAGAAGCATATTTATATAATGATGTGTCTTTATTTGACCAAAGTGAGAGGGAGTGAAGAATATTTTAATTGACGAAGTTTCGTCATTTGACCAGAGGAGAAGATGAGAAGGTCATTAGCAATTTAAGTAATAAAACTACGTAAGTAGATTTTAGGTGTCTACATTTTCCTCTTTTTGGGGTGGCGTAAGTGACGTCACTTCAAAGATTGTAGACAAACATAAACAAGTAAAATTTTTGAAGGGGTAGAAGAAAACTTGGTAGAATGAAGGATGCATCCTTGAGTGTTTATGAGGTGATGAAAGAGGTCGATCGACGATAAAAAAATAAAGGAAACGAATAAAAGAAATGTGAAGGAGGGGGGATAGAAGGTGATCCCTATAGCCCCAAGTGAGTTAGAAGAATAGTGTACGATAGAAGAGAATGATAGGGGATGAAAATGAAGATTAAGAGAATGTAAATATCTTGCATCTAGCTAATGAAAATAACTTTAGTTCATCATATTATTAACTATCTACATCATCAGTCCTTTATTATATATAATCCTACAACAAAAGTGTAAGATGACTATGAAAATCCATAATACTAACTGTTTTTTCTTTGCTAAAAATGATTATCTCAATGAAACATACATAATGCAATTCAATATGAGAAATTAAAACAAGCTAAACCTAATAGGGAAAAGAATTACACACACACATACTCAAAAAAAGCAACGTGCAAGACAATTTTAAAAATGTTTTTGTAATCAAGCTTCAATTTTGACCTGTGTGAACTAACGAAAAGGATTGATGATGGTGCCCCAAGAAAGGATACATGTGAGGGGAATATAAAGAGGACACAAGGGCCCTATGGAAAAGCAATCATGCACTACAATACTGCCCCAAGCAACGCATTTGTGCAGGGGAAAATAGACATAGTAAGAAAACCAACTTTTGTTAATGGAAGGTAAATCCAAATGATCCGCGAGTTACGTACAAGACCAAGAAATAATCCAAGAAGATGTTTTGTAGGATTATTTTTGATGTTTGAATATAATGTATGTGATACAGGATTTAGCTGCATGTATACTCGCTACCGATTTTTTTAATTTATGTGATGTTTTCAAATTTTTAGGATTTTTGTAAAATTTTATATTGTTTTTGAGTTTTTGATGGAAAGGTATTTGAATGTTTTGATTTTTTCTAACATATTTGAATGTTTTGGGATTTTCAAAACTTATATGAATGTTTTTGTGATTTTCTAAACATTTTTGGTATTTTGAATTTTTTCCAAAACTATGTACATGAAGGTAAAGGAACATGGATGCCCCCAAGCGATAGATGGGATGTACAAGGGTAGAATGGAATGCATATGTTTAATATAGTGAAGACGTGAAGATGGCCCCAACGTTAGATGGGAACATACAAAGGTGAACCCTTAACATATAGAAGTTGGATCAGGGAAAATATGGATAGGTCCAACATGATGATGGACTCAAACCAATGAAGTGCTAGGAAGGAGCAAGCATGCCCCCAGTGTAAGTTGTCCAAGAAGCCCATGATAGAAAGGAAGTAGAAGATTGTTTTTGTGAAAGGGGACAAGGTTCCTGTACGTTGAAAAAAGTGACAAGTGAGCGTGGGAATCTATAGGTAACTCTTCCACGTACCCGACCTCCCGAGGTCGTGCCGAGACAGCCGGTCGGGATGGAATATGCATGGGATGCAGAAAAACTAGTTAGGGCAATCTAATGTCTTCGATATGCACTAATGGTATTTGCGAATCTAAGGAAAAGAAGGCCCTTCTAACTTGGACTGGTGTGATAGATCAATCGGCAAGGATGACTGCTCGAAGGCTCCAATCAATATCGAGCTTTGGCATGATTCGATCTATGGGTTGTGGAATAAGTGGGAAATGACCTGGGATAGTTTCGTGTATTTCTCCAGACAGGGTCATATGCATTCCCTGGGCTCTCTAAGTCCCGTGATTGTCATACAAAACAAAATGTAAATCTAACTGTAACAAAGCAAATTCTAACTACGTGGAATAAATCTAAAACATATATAACTTCTATTTTTCTGAGAAACCTTTTAAGAATTTAGGGAAAGTAGCTATTTAAACGTATCTAGGAATAACAACTAAATAATAATTTAAAACAGACAAAATAACCGAGTGTAGTTATTTGCCTGTGCAATTTGTAGAAATAAACTTGCTTAATCTATTTGCGAGATTCTCGATCCTACCTCAGAAATGAGGAGTGAATCATAGTTTCTCAGAAACTATCAATCCCCATAGCTTCCCTGGCAATATCGAGAACAAAATTTATTGAAATGAAGCAATTAACTACTTTATTTGATATGATTCTAACTAGAACTTTGAAAGTTAAAACCTGGATTCCGCAGAACAGTGGCGAATCTGATGATGTGTGTGATCTTGTCCCCTCAGTGTGATCTCCTCATTCTTTCGTGTTCACGTGGATCTAGAAAAGCGTGTAATGCTAGCATCGACAGAAGTAGATATTGGGACAAGGACAACTCAGAATGCAGACTAAAAATGCGAGTAGGAGAGGGATAGCACAAGAGTACAGAGCTTGGCTTATGCAATTCCTAGCGGGCTTTTACTGTGAGTCATGCAACATAAAGCGACCAGAACCTAAAACTATCTTGTTTGAAGAGCAAAACCTGTAACCTTTAATGGCTTCGTAAGCTATTCTAATCCAATGGATTGGATAAAACAACAACACCGTTTGCACAAGCTGGATATGTGGCTTACCAACAACTGAATAATACTAACTAAGCATGCAAATGAACTGAAACTATGGCTTCTAAACAAGATAACAGGCTGAACCTACTGAAATGAGGAGATGAGAGCAAAAGATCAGACTGTAATGACAGTATTTGCACAAGATGGATATGTGGCTTACCAACTGTAAAACAATGCTAACTAAGTCATATAATAAACTAAACCAAGCACTCTAAGCAAAATTAAAGCTAAGTCTAATGCAAAGAGAAATTCAGAGACAAACTTCAGGGCCCTTTGTTTGAGCACAAGCCACTTATTTATAGCTCTCCATTCACCCAAAGATCAAAACCAAACTGAAATCTTAAACAATAAACAATGGCCAAACACTATTCCAGGGGACCAAAAACATAAATGCATGCCCAAGTCGGCAAGGAAAAGCTGGTGAAACATTGATCTTTTACGTGAGTCGCGTCAAAATGCTTTCTGGAAAATGCGTAAAGGACCGCCGCTCTAAGCAGGGCGGCGGTTACAGGACCGCTGCCCTGATCAGGACGGCAGTCACAAGACTGCCGCCCATGCAGGGTGGCGGTTTCGTCACTGAAGAGCAAAAGGCCAAGAAAAGAGGGGGAAAAGGAAAAACAAAGGACGCGGGGGCCAAGCGGGGCATGCGGGATGTTAACGCATACTCCGAAAGCTTTTCCGGATCCCGAACACCTTGCGAGGAGACCTATATCATCATTGGGGCACTTGTTACACTGTTCTGTCAGTACAGTACCTTACAATTTTGGGTATGTACATATTGCCCCCTCGGAGAAGCGTTTTAGCCATGAAGAGGCATAAAACGGTGGGTCCGAGTATGGCAGTCCCGGAATGGGAAGTTAGAAGTTATACCTGACACGTTCGTGTGTTGAAATGACGCCATCCAAAATTCTCGCTACCTGCAAAATGAAAAGAGAACTCAAGTGCAGATAGATACAATAGTTCGAAAAATAAATGCTAAGAATAACGCAGAATGAGAATGTACCATTTGTGCAAGGATAGGAACTTACCTCCATCAGCGCTCCAAACCTATGAAAAAGTCATTTTAAAACGAAATAGAGTGCCATATATATGAAAATGGGCCCATTTTCCTATTCATTTGCGCGAGTTGATTTGATTGATTTTGAGCTCTGGGACCCACAGTGACGGTTTCTTGCGTGAGTAGAGTCGAAACGTTCGCAACGAGACCGTGATCATGCCTCCACGTGCGGAACACCGACCTCAGCGATCACAGGTTAGTTGTCTTTAGTTTATTGTTTTTCCCCCCTTAATTTTACTTTGCTAAATACTTTGCATTGGGGGGGTTGTTTTTGAAAATGCCAGTGTTAAAAGGTCCACCTAGGGGGCGCCTACTGGGTAGGCTCTGTTTTTAGTTAAAATGGTCTTTTCTGGCACTTTTTAGGTCTTTTTAGGTTAAAAGCCCACGTGGGTTTGCGGACCACGACCGCCGCCCTGGCCAGGGCAGCGGTTACATGATCGCCATCCTGTTCAGGGCGGCGGTTACACGACCGCCGCCTTTAAGGCGGAGGTTACAAAACGGCCTCCCTGCTCAGGGTGGCGGTTTTGCACAGAATGCAAAAGGAACTTATATTTGAGATTGCATTTGTATTTTTAGCATTTCTATGTTTTTTTATGACTTTTTTCAGCATTGCCTAGATGCTAACTTGCTCTGTTTTGTGTGTTTTTGGGTGTATGCAGGTGAGAGAGGAGTACATCCGATGGAGCAGAGAGAGAGAGTGTGATTGGCTCTCAGGGGTACTAGATGCCCTCTCACAGGACGAGGAGGACATACTTCAGAGGGCTGGTATACTGCGCATATCGCGCGTGCCCAATGTTGCACCATCTAGTCACCATCCTTTATGACTTATTCTCTTTCTGGGATGCAGATCGGAACACCTTCCAATTTCCAAGGGTTCGTGGCAAGTGGACCATTACTTTGGAGGATGTCTACCACATTCTGGGGGTCCCGATCATCGGGAGGCGACTCACTTTGGAGACAGCAGGCTCACGGGCACAGATTGCACAGTGGGCGACTTATATGGGAGATGCAGCCATCTCCATGTGGTCAAATAAGGGGGTGAGAGTTCGATCTATTCCTTCTTTACCTATCCCTGTATTTCATCAGGCCATCATGGGGATCCTTGCCTCGAGATTGATCGAGGACAAGGGAGGGGACACATTGCTATACTGTTGGGCTCCTATTATTGCACAAATAGAGGGGCATGGCCGGATATACGCCTAGGGCACATATATTCTTGGGACCACCTATCATGATCTATACAGGGTGGTCCGTCTACAAGGGCAGTCACTGAGCCACCCGACTCTAGTCATGAGTTGGGTCTACGAGCATTTCATCCCTTATGGCAGGGGTGTGGAGGTGGCAGATCCTAGAGCTGTTAGGGCAACCAGATGGGCAGACATGTGTGTGCTTAGACAACCTCATCAGCCAGTTGCCTCCCTAACCACTGCTAATATGGAGGCGACACCATACCAGCTCATGGCCGACATATGGGGCGAGGAGACCCTTACCTTGATCTCCTGCTCCACCACAGGGCAGCTTATCGACCGAGTGGGACGAGTGGAGGTGCATCCCTTTGGCCGAGTTCCTCAGTAGTTTGGCCTTCCATACACCGGTATGCTTCCCCTAGTGGCACCAGTTTACAGATTAGTTTGCGAGGCCAGAGGGGGGCTTAGAGGCCGAGGTTGGACCGTGATTACTCTTGGAATTCCCTATTGGCAGCCAGGAGGATAGTTCATGCTAGAGGGAGAGGCTTGGGCACCTCCAGGGTGCCCTTTGCTTCAGATAGCATGGGGTCTTTCTATATAGCAGGCGATGGCCCTATGATATTGACTCGGTCAGAGAGTTCATAGAGGGAGGGTAACGAGGGCGAGACAGACGAAGCCGACCCTGAGTGGGCACGAAACTCAGGAGTTATGTGGAAGAGAGGGCTCTAGCAGAGTGCAGAGGATGGGGACACTTAGCTCAGAGGAGCCAGGCTCTCCTCGGGCCATGGTGGAGAGGAGAGTCCGATGCAGGGCAACCTGTTTGCTCCTACCACAGGAGCAGCCCCTAAGTCGGCCAGCAGGCATCCCGAGGCAGGGTGCCGGTCTATAGCGACCCATCTGGAGGCTGGGGAGCGAGTAAGTTACCCTTCTCCTCTTAATGTTTAGTAGTAGGCTCTCCTAGTTGCCTTTATATTTGACTCTTTTAGCTCTTGCTAGTTTATAATTCATTTTCTCCTTTGTTTTGCAGAGGGAATATTGTGGTGGGGATCTGATCCCACAGGGTTATGTACGATTACCTGACTGATCCCCATGGATAGGCCGTACATAGCTGTCAGTAGTAGATGCTGGGGAGCCTTCAGTAAGTAGCTAGTAGGCATACAACATTTTTATCCTATCTAGCACGTGGAAAGGATGGGTGTCGACCCTCCGCACTGAGTGCGCGGGCTATAGAGCACAGCTGAGCACCATGAGGAGGACATTCTAATGGTGGTGAGACTAAAGATATCATTGAGCCCCTGAGCCCTCCGCTACTAGAGCACAGCGTAGCCGGAGTTCCTAGCGTGGGCGTTGCACTGCGGAGGGGGTGCCGTAGGGATTGAGAGCCACTTGGCAGTCTCGCGTCTGTATTTATATTCTTTGTATATCATGGGCTCTTTGAGCCTTTTGACCAGCTTAGCGCACTGTGCTGGCATTGTATATAACGTTGATTTTATTATATACGTATTCATTTGGACTCAACAACTGACGAAGGGAGCGCACCACAGCGCACATGGGCACGGACCGAGTTGATTATTCCCGCACAGGAGCATAGAGATTTCTATGTATACTATTTGATGTATGTTTATGCCTTTTTAGAATGTATGCCATATGGAGGAGAACAGGATGACTGCAAATGTTTGTTTCCTTTGTGCATTCATATGCCTGATAATGTAGATATAATGTGATTTTGAATCTTAGCTTGTAAGCCACTTTTGGATAACCTCATGTTTGTTTGCAGATGTGTGAATATAACAGTATGATGAACAGCTTACTTGACCTCCCCACTCTAAAACTCCAGCAACTAGGAAGAGGCGAGGCTCATCACCGAGAGCTAGATAGGGACAAGTTTATGAGGTGTAGCATGAAATGTGATCCAGTGATGAAAGATAGGACAAAGCTTGGTGAACCAGTATTATTGGAAGTACAATGATTTCTATACCCCGAGAGGTGACTCATAGTTAAATGCAACTGACGTGTGCGGTTTATCTAGAGGATCGCCTTAGATGGACAAAAGTAGACAAAACTGGGCGTTTTAGATTTTAACTTCTTGGAATTTCGAACATCTGATCATTTCGTTTCTGACTCAAAGTTTCAAAGTTTTGGAATTGTTGATATGACCTTTGCATTTATGTTTCCTCCGAGGCCAACGACACGGACAAAATAATCCAAGTTCTTGTGCTTCTCCTCTTCTTTATCCTTTAGTTAAACTTAAACGCTACTCCCTTCTTTTTTCTGATTCTCCCCACCCCTCTCCTTGCGTACCATTTCTTGGAACCCCCAATCCCGCTATAATCCAAGTTCGAATCGGAGTACCCTATACTACCCTTCTCCTACCTCCCACTCCTGCCCCCCGCACGTGCCGTGGCTGTCCTTTCTTTTTGTCATTTTTTCTTCATGTTCTTCTTTTGTCTCCTTACTTTCTCCCTCCTTCACCCTTCTTTTCATGATTCGCTGTGCGGTGGTTTATTCACCGGGGGCAAGGCATAGGCGAGAGTAAGGGCAGTTCACCCTTTCCCAACCCTAAGTCAATAGGAGAGACGCACGACTCATCACTGAAGGTTGGTTGGGGTTAAGGAAATGTGTTGTAAATTAAAAAATGTAGTTTAATACTTTTTGAGTAAAATGCCAGAAAGTTGTGCTTATTTCAAAGGATGTACATATGGGATAGATTTGTGAACCATGACAAGCTTCTAGAACAG
The DNA here is from genome assembly GCA_019776745.2 of Taxus chinensis. NCBI lineage: Eukaryota > Viridiplantae > Streptophyta > Pinopsida > Cupressales > Taxaceae > Taxus > Taxus chinensis. The sequence goes on along the minus strand of CM034147.1, from coordinate 659,002,598 downwards.
ACAATAGGCCAAGACACCATCTAAGAATCTGGAAGAATCAAAGTAGAGAATAATGAGATCTTGTTGTTACCGTAAGACTTCGCAGTTGACGTTATTGATAAAAGATCCGAGATGATTGATTGATATCATGAAGATGGAGAAGATGATTTAAAAGAGCTTTATGCTAACAACATCATGATGTTTGTAGTGAATTGCGGTAGACTAGACTCCTTGAGCACCAATTGATGGTAAGAAAAGAAACAAGGGGACAAAATGATTCTTAATCTATACTGAAGAGCAATGTAAATACTTTTTGTTAATAAATAGAGCTAGTTGCTTATGCGTTGTGAGGAACTAATGAGGTGTAGGAATTGACTGTTTCGCCAAATTCCTCACCTTATAGCAATACATAAGAGGTAAGCAACCTGTCCATAGTCATTCATGACTTGTTTTATGGGCCAAACCATTTGGGCCACAAAAGTTCCTTCCTTTTCCAGTCTTCTTGTCGATACGGCTGTTTTGGTTCTAGTCTTACACTTAAAACAGCTTCCTTCATATATGTAATTTCATAGACCTTCTTGTTTATTGCGGAACATTCGGCAGCATAAGTTCTAGCGCGGTTCAGAATCTAACCTATTCATCTAGGCTTTCTCGGTGGGGAAAAGGAGTGCTTCGTGTAAGGGCGTCTCATCTAGGATGTGATAATGGAGTCGATCCTTAGGACATTTTTTTGATCTTGGACATCTATGCATGGTTTTTTCCATTGCGCACGAAAGAGGAATCGTGGAAATCGAGGGGGACGTATGTATATATTGGGAGTAAAGTAGGCGCAGAGAGTGTACACTGTAATTGTATCGGGGGGAGTATCACCCCTCCCCACACTATCAACTATGGGTGTGTATGTGTTGGTCTCTGGCGCCTTTGATTTTTGTTGACGGACATCCCTGCTTCGCGGCGCGCGCCCTGAGCGCATTAACACGGATTGATGCCCACGCCAACCGAGAGGGGGGCGTGTTACGGAGAGCAGCGGGGACGCGTGCCAATCGTGCCCCCGCCCGCTTCCCCCCGCCCCCCTCGCGATCTGGCGCCAGAGACGCGCCAACTATGACCTCCGTGAAAGCAGACCTACCACTTTTTCATATTAATTAAGACAGCCCCCCCCCCACCCCCCACCACCAGACCCACACGGCACACGCTCTTTGACTCGTAGTCGCATATGTTGGAGGAGGCGATGAGCATTGGGAACGGGCCGCACCGACGATCGCTTCGCAGTGGCGCCGAGACTTATGAGACAGATAAGTAGATATTAATCAGATGATTCCACGGTCAGCAGAGCCTCAGCGCCTTGGCGCGGAGATTCGCGCCGGATTTTGCGGTTCAATCACTACAATAGTGGAGGGTTCCCACACAAACGGAGCGCCCGGGCGGCGCGATGTTAACATTACAATTGTTTCCCAGATCACAAGAGGTTGTTAACCTCTTCGAATTCAGGTTGGGCTGAGGGTTAAATCAGAAATCATCCCCATGTTCTACTGTGTATATGACTAGGTTCCATTTGTGAGGGAGATCCTTTACGCGGATTTCCGAAGTAAGTAGGAAGACCGAATGTGGATTATTAATGAATACATTAGAATAATGATAGGAGAGAGATGTATAGTGCGTGCACAGGCGGTTAGTAACCAAAGTGGGCCATATCGATATCAACAATGGTTTAGGATGGTAGATTCACTTCCGCTTGGCAGGGAAGTTGTCATGTTTTTAGCACATGGTGTATCATGAATGGAAACCCCATGGAATGGGTATCTTCAACTCATTGCTGGCGTTGTGTAAAATGCTAATGGAAGCCAGCCTATGAATATCGTTTGCGAGGAAGATTTTTTCTATTCGCTGGGATTGCTTCAATGGCTATATGAAGTTAACACCTTGCTGAAATGTAGTACAGTTCTTTGTAAGCTGCAAGATTTGCAAGTGTTCTGGATTTGGTTTCGTGATATACCTAAGAAACCTGTTTGTCACTAATTGCGCGCTCTCCTAAGGACTCTGAGGTTATCAATGACCATTACTTTTGGGGCTAAGGGGAGGCCAAGGAGGAGGGCTTCATACTCAGCGCCTCATTATTTGTGCATCAACGTTTACTTAAAGGAACTGATATTGGGTTATTTAGGACTTTCTCTTTGGGTGAGACAGTCTACAAGGCCGTCCCCTGAGCCACACCCGACTCTAGTCATGAGTTGGGTCTACGAGCATTCATCCCTTATGGCAGGGTGTTGGAGGTGGCAGATCCTAGAGCTGGTTAGGGCAACCAGATGGGCAGACATGTGTGTGCTTAGACAACCTCATCAGTCATCCATTTCATCCCTCCACCACTGCTAATTGGAGGCGACACCATACCAGCTCAGGGCCGACATATGGGCAGGAGACCCTTACCTTGATCTCCTGCTCCACCACCTGGCAGCTTATCGACCGAGTGGGACAGTGGAGTTCATCCCTTTTGGCCGAGTTCCTCATAGTTTGGCTCCTAACCCGGTATGGCTTCCCCTAGTGGCACCACCAGTTTACAGATTAGTTTGCGGGCCCAGAGTGGGGCTTGAGGGCGCGAGGTTGGACCGTGATACGCGTGGAATTCCTAATTTCAAGCCAGGAGGATAGTTCATGCGAGAAGGAGATCTTTGTTCACCTCAGGTGCCTTTGCTTCAGATAGCGTGGGTCTTTCTCATAGCAGCATATTACCCAGTGATATTGACCTCGAGTCCCGAGGATTCCTAAGAGGGAGGGTCAGAGGGGGAGACCGACGACAGCGACCCTGAGTGGCATGACACTCAGGATATTATGTAGGAAGAGAGGGCTTAGCAGAGTGCAGAGAGGGACACTCTAGCCTCAGAGGAGCCACTCTCCTAGGGCCATGGTGGAGAGGATGAGTCCGTTGCAGGGCAACCTGTTGCTCCTACCACAGGAGCAGCCCCTCAGTCGGCAGCGGCATCCGCGGCAGGTGCCGGTCCTAGCGACCCATCTTGGAGGCCTGGGGATCCGAGTAAGTTACCCTTTCTCCCTCTTAATGTTTATTCGTAGGCTCTCCTTAGTTGCTATCTTTGTATCTTTTAGCCTCTTGCTTAGTTTCTAATTCATTTTCTCCTTTGTTTGCAGAGACTATTGATGAGTGGCGGGATCTGATCCACAGGGTATGTACTGATTCCCTGATGATCCCCATGGATAGGACTCGTACATAGCTGTCAGTAGATGCTGGGGAGCCTTCAGTAGCTAGTAGGCATACCAACATTTTTACTCCTATCTAGCACGTGGCCAGGATGGTGTCGACCCTCCGCACTGAGTGAGCGGGCTATAGGACAGCTGAGCACCTTATGAGGAGACATTCTCATGGTGAGACTACAGTTGTTCCTCGAGACCCCGAGCCCTCCATACATTCAGAGCGCCGGCGTAGCCAGAGTCCTAGGCGTGGGCATGCACCTTCGGAGGGGTCACGTAGGGATTGAGAGGCCACTTGGCTCTCGCGTATTTTGTATTATATATTCTTTTTTATATCACGGGCTCTTGAGAATTTTGACCATGCTTAGAGCATGATGGCATTGTATATAAATGTTGATCATTTATATATACGTATTCATTTTGGATCAAAATCTTGGCACTCATGGTTTCCTTTCTATTTCCAGTTTTTCTATGTATACTACGATGTATGTTTATATGCTTTTTAGAATGGATGCAATGGAGAACAGATGATGCAAATGTTTGTTTCTTTTTGTGCATTTAATGATGCTGATATATGTAGATATAATGTGATTTTGAATCTTAGCTTCTGTAAGCAATTTTGGATACCTCATGTTTGTTTTGTAGAGTGATGAATATAACCAGTATGATGAACAGATTAACTTGCCCCACTCCTAACTCCACGCAACTAGTAAGATGTGAGGGCTCATCACCGAGAGCTAGAAAGGGCACAAGTTATGAGGTGTAGCTGGAATGATAGTGATGAAAGATAGACAAAGATTTGGTGGAACCAAATTCGAAGCTACAAGCTTACTCTACCCGAGTGACTTCATAGTTTAGAATGCAACTTACTTTGCAGTTTATCTAGACTTGGATCCGTAGATGGCCACATAGTAGACAAAATCTAGGTTTTTAGGATTTTAACTCTCTTGGAATTTTGAACATCTGATTCCTTCATTTTTGACTCAAATTTTCAAAGTTTGAATTGTTTTGTGTATGACCTTTTATATTTATTTGTCAAGAGGACCCCGTACACCTTGCCCCATGCAACTAGTAAGAGGCATGGGTTTATCACCATGGGCAAGGCATAGGCAAGTAAGGGCATTTCCATCCTTTCCCAACCCTACGTCACTAGTAAGAGATGCAAGCTCATCACCGAAGGTTGGTGGGGCAAGGAAATGTGTAAAATTAAAATTTTCTGTTTAATCACTTTTTCACTTGTTTTCTTGAGTAAAATGTTAGTATGTGCTTATTTCCAAAGAGATGTACATATGGGATAGATGTGACACCATGAAGCTTCTAGAACAGACTATAGGCAAGACACCTATCCTAAGAAGAAATCAAAGTGAGAATAAACTTGCAGATCTTGGTATGGTTACCGTTAAGACTTCGCCATGTCTGACTTTATTTGATAAAAGATTCCGAGATGATTTGATGATATCATGAAGATGGAGAAGTATGATTTAAAGAGCTTTATGCTAACAACATCATGAGTTTGTAGTGAATTGCTTTGAGAATAGATTCCTTGATCACAATTTATGTAAGAAACAAGTGGACAAAATGATCTTAATCTATATGAAGATGCAATGTAAATATTTGTATAAATAGTGCTAGTTGCTTATGCGTAGAACTACTTGAGGTGTAGGGAATTGACTGTTTCGCCAAATTCCTCACCTTCTAGCATACATAAGAGGTAAGCACCATTTCCATAGTCCTTCATGACTCTGTATGGGCCCAACCATTTGGGCCAAAATTTCCTTCCTTTTCCAGTCTTCTTGTCGATACGGCTGTCTAGTCTTAAAACTAGATTACCTTCATATATGTCACGTTCATAGACCTTCTTGTTATATTGCCGGCACATTCGGTCAGCATAAGCTCTATGCCGCTGTTCAGCATCTAACCTAGTTTCATCTAGGCTTTCTAGTTGGGAAAGACGTGCTTCTTTGTAAGCGTCTTCATCTATGGATGGTAATGGGAAGTCGTCCTTAGGACATTCTTTTTTGATGTCTCGGAAATCTATGCAGATGCGTATTTTTCCATTCTTCTTGAGAACGGGAACGATGTTAGATACCCATTGGGAGTAGTCGACTGGTTTGATGAATCCTACCTGGAGGAGTTTTATTACTTCCTCCTTTACCATGAGAGCTACCTTGGGCTTCATGGGTCTTGATTTTTGTTTAACTGGCTTTGCATCTGATTTAGTGACGAGGTTGTGCACCGCAATGTGGGGTGCAACTCCTGTCATTTCCTTATAATTAAATGCAAACACCTTCTGATGTTCTTTGAGGATCCGCGTATGTATTTCCACTTCTTCTGGGGTTAAAGATGATCCTAATTTCAAGATTTTTGGTTCATCATCTGTCTCGATGTTGACATCGATTGTTTCCTCGATCAAAGAGGTGTTACCCTCTTCGAATTCAGGTGGTGCTGGAGGTAAATCCAAATCATCCCCATTTTCTACTGTGTATATGCTAGGTTCCATTTGTGAGGGAAGATCCTTTACGGGATTTCCGAAGTAGGAAGACGAATGTGGAATTAAGGATAAATCTAGCATATGATAGGAGAGATGTAGTGCTGCATAGGCGTTTAAGTAATCCAAAGTGGCCATATCACTATCAACATGGTTTAGGATGGTAGATTCACTTCCGCTTGGCAGGGGAGTTGTCATTGTTTTTATCAATGGTTCATCACGAATGGACACCGTGTAATGGGTATCTTCTAACTCATTGCTTGGCGTAAAATGTGATGCTGAAGTTGCTATTGAATCGGCGAGAAGATTTTTCTCTCGCGGGATTGCTTCAATGGATATGAAGTTAAACGCCTTACTTAAATTTAGTACAGCTTCTTTGTAAAGCTGCAAGTGTTCGGCTTTGGTTTCGTATACTTCAGAAACCTGGTTTGTCACTAATTGTGAGTCTCCTAAGACTCTGAGGTTATCAATACCAATTCTTTTGGCTAAGGTGAGGCCAAGGAGGAGGGCTTCGTACTCAGCGCCATTATTTGTGCATTCAAAGTTTAGCTTAAAGGAAAATGGTAGGACTTTCTCTTTGGGTGAAGTAAGAATTATACCTGCCCCCGCTCCATAACGGCATTTAGCTCCATCGAAATGGAGAGGTCCAATATTTAGCCGGGAGTATAGATGTTGGGGTATCTGCTGTGTTTGCGCACTCTACTTCTACCATGCAGAGGTCCTCTGCTGGAAGGGAACCAACACCTAGGGAATATCCTATGCCTACTGAATCAAAAGGTAAGAACATTGGTGAATCTTGTTCTATTAACTCAACGATTTTTTTGCAGTAGTCCCTAATGATACCATTTCTTTAGTTTTATCTTTGGGGGTTGGGGTTGTTTTGGCTATGCTGATAGTTTCAAGATCCGTCGTAGGTACCAAATTTTCCTCTGGTTTTGGGTCAGTGGGTTTATTAAGTTGGTTTGTTGGAAGTTCAAATTCTGAGTGCACACCTGGTCTTTTCTTTAAATCAGCTAGGTGTAAATCAAAAGGTTTTGGATCACCTTTGGCTACAAACACCTTTCCTAGATGTAGGAATCTTACTTCTTGAAATAACGTAGAAGGGATTGCCTTCATTCGGTGTATCCATGGTCGGCCGAGTATCATATTATAATTAGTTTCTCGATCTATAATATAAAACTCTGTCAGGATTGTTTTGGGTCCTAAGGTGACCAGTAGTATTATAGTTCCTATCGAAGTGACTTTAAGGCTATCATAGCCTCTCAATGTATTTCGAGTGGTGGAACAGTTTGTTTCCCCATATCCTAGTTTTTGGAGGAAAGAGAAAGGGACTATGTTAACTGTGGCTCCATCATCAACCATTGCCCGTTTTACGTAGTTATTATAAAACCATACTTGTAAGTGTAAGGCTGGATCACCTCGGCGTGCAATCTCAGCATCTGTAGGCATTTTACTTATTTCGAATATAAATTCGACATCCTTGTCTGGCTGCCCCGGAGGGTGGATATCAAAATCTATGTGGTTTACTTGCGTTTCAGGAGGTGGAGTGATGTTAATTAGATGACCTAGACCTAATGCTTCTAAAAGAGCAGCTCTGTGAGTAGAAGAGTTCTTTAATAAGTCCAAAAATGAAATGTGTGAGAAGGTCTTTGTTAGGTCGCTAATTAAATCATAGGCACCCATGGGTTTTTCTACTATTTGTTGACTCTTATCCGTTTCTGGCAGATGACTTGGGCTTGGTTGAGAGAAATACTCTCATGTCCTTGTTATAGCTTCGATAGGTAGCTCAACATCTAGTTCTACCAAACTGACTATCTTGGGTCTCGGTTGACTTCCTAACTGTGGCACAACTGATGGATTTAGTGAAGTTGAGGCTTCATGATCATTGTTTCCCGTCATTGCACCCTTGTTCGTCCCAGTTGGATTTAGTCTGTTATTATCATGATTTGGGAGTGGATCGTTAAAGATCTTGAGGGGAGCATTCTGAGGGGAAACTGCCCCTGTGAGCATGTTTGGTGGTGATGACACGGGATCTGCCAAAAACAAATCTGTGAAGAACTGTCTTTGTTCTTCTGGCAAACGTTGCATGAATTTATTGTAGTCACGGCACATTCTAGTATCATGACCCCAAATTTTGTGGAAACCACAATAAGAATTGGGATTGTAATTCCTGTTTTGTTGGTTTGGTGTATATTGTGGCCTAAAATTCTGATCAAACTGTTGCCTATTAGGATTAAAGTTTTGCAATTGTTGTTTCTGGTTTTGACTTTGGTTTTGGTAACCAAATGAGTTTTGGCTTGGCCCTTGTATGGGATTTCACCGTTGTTGTTGTTGTTATGGATGGTTAAAATCCACTGTATTGATCATTGGGGTAAAGTTGTTGTTTCGTTGGTTGTTTGTTTGTGATGGAGTATTGACAACATTTACCTTCTTAGGCTGGTCGGTTACTCCATCCGTTGTTACCCCACGATTTTTGTTAAGGATTTTAGGTCCTTGATTGACATTTGTGATAGTTGTAGTGTTCTGAGTGGAGGTGATTAACCTCCCGTTTGTTCCATATGTCTTACGACCACTATCTATCGCTGCTTGATCTATTCGAAGAGCGCTCTCAAGTACTTCATCGTAAGTTCTTAGTGGGAACTTCTGGACTTCTTCCTTCACCTCTCTGCTGAGAGAATGAAGGAATAAATCACATAGTTCCATCTGATCCATGTTTGGAGCACTTGCTGAAGAATAAAGAACTATACGCCACCTCTGAATGAAATGGGCGACAGATTCGTTGTGTTCTTGTTTGATGTGCAAGAATTCCCTGATTCCTGTTCTCAACAGTTTGTTCATGTCAAATGCCTTAATGAATTCTGACACGAGTTGTTTAAATGAATGGATGGAAGCCTCAGGTATTCTATAATACCAATCAAGAGCAATGCCTTCCAAAGTTTTGGGGAATATTTTAGCAACAACCCCATCCCAAGGGAGTAATTCTCGTATGGCTATAGCGTAAGCCTTGATATGCGCATTTGGATCTCCCTCACCTTTGTACTTGGGTAAATTGGGAAGGGGTCTTGGAAGCATGACACTTCGTATGGCGAAGTCTAAGGGCTCTTTCAAGTATTCTGAATAAGTCCCTATCGCATAGGTTTCGACCATTGATGGTGGTTGCTGAGGGAGTGGTGGTGGGATGGGTTGTTGATACGGTGCAGCGTATGCATTGGCAGGGGCATAGGGAAGTCCCTGCATTTGAGCAAACATGCCGGGAGAGGAGAACATATCTCCTTGTGGTGATTTGGAGTACATGTTTAAGTATGACGGGATATTGTCTAGTAATGGATTGTTTGATACTAGACCGGGAGGAATGGTGTTAGAGATGGTGGGCCTTGTTGGCGTTTGTTGTGGATATTGAGGAGGCATGCCTAACGTGCCTACTCCTGTGAGGAGATCTACTTGGCCAGGGTGGTATGGAGGATTGGAACTTCCTGCTTGCATGAACTGAGGATTTTGACTTGCTTGAGCAAGTTCTAACCCTCTCACTTTTTCTACTAACGTTGAAATGATTTCATTTGGTGAAGTCACGGTGCTTTGCCTTAGCGGCATTTGTTGTATACCCTGGTGTTGTATAGGCATGTGATATCCTGCTATAAACTGATCGCTATCTTGCCAAGTTTCTCCGAGAGTATTTCCTATAGGCAGTGGCATAGAGGTATTTTCTTGAAAAGAGACCTCGGGTTGTATTTGTAAACCTCCTATAGATGGGTACATACCCCGAGAAGCATTGTTCACTTCTAGGATAACGTATTGACCGTTCATCATCTAAGACCAGGTATGGGTCAGATTGTCTACTAATTTGTGGTCTAAGTAGCATCTGAGGAGACGAACCAGATTCTCCGGTAAACATCATATTGTTCGAGCCTAAAGGCTCTGTTTGTTGCGTTTCGAGGGGGGTGATCTAACTCCTCCCTTTGAAAGGACGAGCTATATCTGATCCTTGGAGTTTGTGTTGACAACTGATTAGTTGAGTAGTTGTCACCCCATACTGAGAGTGAGGGTGATGATTGTCTATTCAGTTGGGCGTAGTATGCCTCAAGACCTAAGAGGGGTCTGCCATATGCATCGAATCCTGACATATTCTGGGGGTATATGAATACCCGCAGAATAATGGGAAGGAGCGAAGGTGATTTCGTGAAAGGCCAATAAGGCGGAGAAGATGAAAAGTATACTAAACTTGGAAGAACATGTGATACTATGACTCCGAATTAGAAAGTAGGAAGTTTACGTCAGCTTCACTAATTTTGTTTGTTTCACGTCAGGTTCACCAATTTTGTACGTCGAAAAAGTGACAAGCAAGCGTGGGAATCTACAAGTAACTCTTCCGCGTACCCGACCTCCCGAGGTCATGCCGAGACAGCCGGTCAGGATGGAATATGTTTGGGATGCAGAAAAACTAGTTAGGCAATCTAATGTCTTTGATATGCACTAATGGTATTTGCGAATCTAATGCAAAGAAGGCCCTTCTAACTTGGACTGGTGTGATAGATCAATCGGCAAGGATGACTTCTCGAAGGCTCTAATCAATATCGAGCTCTGGCATGATTCGATCTATGGGTTGTGGAATAAGTGGGAAATGACCTGGGATAGTTTCGTGTATTTCTCCAGATACGGTCATATGCATTCCCTGGGCTCTCTAGGTCCCATGATTGTCATACAAAACAAAATGTAAATCTAACTGTAACAAAGCAAATTCTAACTACGTGGAATAAATCTAAAACATATATAACTTCTATTTTTCTGAGAAACCTTTTAAGAATTTAGGAAAAATAGCTATTTAAACGTATCTAGGAATAAAAACTAAATAATAATTTAAAACAAACAAAATAACCGAGTGTAGTTATTTGCCTGTGCAATTTGTAGAAATAACTTGCTTAATCTATTTGCGAGATTCTCGATCCTACCTAAGAAGTGAGGATTGAATCATAGTTTCTCAGAAACTATCAATCCCCATAGCTTCCCTGGCAATATCGAGAACAAAATTTATTGAAATGAAGCAATTAACTACTTTATTTGATATGATTCTAACTAGAACTTTGAAAGTTAAAACCTAGATTCCGCAGAACAGTGGCGAATCTGATGATGTGTGTGATCTTGTCCCCTCAGTGTGATCTCCTCGTTCTTTCGTGTTCACGTGGATCCAGAAAAGCGTGTAATGCTAGCATCGACAGAAGTAGATATTGGGATAAGGACAGCTCAGAATGCAGACTGAAAATGTGAGTAGGAGAGGGATAGCACAAGAGTATAGATCTTGGCTTATGTAATTCCTAGCGGGATTTTACTGTGAGTCATGCAACATAAAGCGACCAGAACCTGAAACTATCGTGTTTGAAGAGCAAAACCTGCAACTTTAATGGCTTCCTAAGCTATTCTACTCCAATGGATTGGATAAAACAACAACACCGTTTGCACAAGCTGGATATGTGGCTTACCAATAGCTGAATAATACTAACTAAGCATGAAAATGAACTGAAACTATGGCTTCTAAACAAGATAACAGATTGAACTACTGAAATGAGGAGATGAGAGCAAAATATCAGACCGTAATGATAGTATTTGCACAAGATGGATATGTGGCTTACCAAATGTAAAACAATGCTAACTAGTCATATAATAAACTAAACCAAGCACTCTAAGCAAAATTAAAGCTAAGTCTAATGAAAAGAGAAATTCAGAGACAAACTTCAGGGCCCTTTGCTTGAGCACAAGCCACTTATTTATAGCTCTCCATTCACCCAAATATCAAAACCAAACTGAACTCTTAAACAATAAACAATGGCCAAACACTATTCCAGGGGACCAAAAACATAAATGCATGCCCAAGTCGGCAAGAAAAAGCTAGTGAAACGTTGATCTTTTACGTGAGTCGCGTCAAAATGATTTCTAGAAAACGCGTAAAGGACCGCCGCTCTAAGCAGGGTGGCGGTTACAGGACCGCCGCCCTGATCAGGACGGCGGTCATGAGACCGCCGCCCATGCAGGGTGGCGGTTTCGTCACTGAAGAGCAAAAGGCCAAGAAAAGAGGGGAAAAAGGAAAAACAAAGGACGCAGGGGCCAAGCGGGGCATGTGGGATGTTAACGCATACTCCGAGAGCTTTTTCGGATCCCGAACACCTTGCAAGGAGACCTGTATCATCATTGGGGCACTTGTTACACTGTTCCGGCAGTACAGTACCTTACAATTTTGGGTACGTATAGTTCCCACAAACATGGAAAAAAGGAAATATTATACACATGGATGTTCTGAACAAATCAGATGAACAAAAAAATTATGAAAGGATATGGAAAATGTAGCTAGAAGACTATGAACACTCTGAATCAGATTTACACAAGAAACAATGCACATAATTATTATATTACTTCTCTGTATATTTCACACAATACAATAGCCTAATATATAGGCTAGATTTTCCCTAGAATATAGGAAACTGAATATGTCGTGAACCATATTCGTAAGGTGAGTAGAAACCACCTCACAAATATTATATTATTGTTATTAAGTTGTTTATAACAATAATAATAATTACACAAACATACTAATTTAATTAATGCTTACACACAAATAATGGAGCACTAATAAATATATTTCCCAACATTCCCCCCCTTAGTGCGAACATGGGGAAAACCTGCCTTTGTACTTGCACCTGCTCATGATCTGGTGATTTTCATAGGATGATCACAAACCTCATGGATGGTTTTGCAAACGGTTGACCACAAACCAAGGATGGTGGTTTTGCAATTAGTTTACCACAAACCATAAAGTGATGGTTTTGCGAATGGATTACCAACAACCAAGAATGGTGGTTTTGCTAATTGTTTACTACAAACCACAAATGAAATTTTTCAAGTGGTTTACCTACAACCACATCATGATATGCCAAGTACTATTCTTAGCTCTCATCACATCTCACTATAGGGAATAACATAAGAAATTATGTTGAAATATGTTGCTCGTACATACATAGAAAAAGATGACATAATGGAAATGGAACATTGGATCATGTTCCCCCCCTCAATGTGAAATTTCCACTTATTGAAAACTACAAACTGTACCACACTAGAAGCATTAAAATCAAATTGTACACACACACATGTCACCAAAGCTGATATGTGGCCCTGTCATTGGTAACTGAGGAGAGGTCACTGAATGACCTCCAACCTCCGATGCCTCCTGCCTCCAGTTTCATGCTTAGAACAAGAAGTCTTCAGAGCCACTGTCTTCATTTACTTGTTCTTCCTCATTCTTTGATATTTCTTCAGTAAAAAAGTTGGCCTCAATTCCTTTGAGTTTTCCACTAAGTATATCTTGAGCTTGAGCTCTACAAAATGAAGTTGTATGCCCCTTTTTCTTACAATAGAAACATTCTCTTTCCTCTTTATATTTAGAAAAAAAATTGTACTTCCTTTTTACATACATTGTTGTTTCTTCTTCTATATCTTCTTTGGTCTATTTTTCCTCAGTTAGGAGAACTGATATCATATCTTCCAATGAGTTAGAAGGTATCTGACCAAGAGTAAAAACAACATTATTGTATTTAGGTGGTAAACTATTCAGTAGAATAGCTTTTGCATCCTCTTCATCTACTGGAGCTTTTACTTCTGCAATTTGTCTCAGAAGAGATCATAAATTGTTGATGTGACTAGACATTGTATCTCCATCACTCATTTTTAGCTTGAACAACTGAAGTTTTAGGGAAAACTTTGCATTGACTACTTTTAAACCAAATAATTTTCTCAGATTATCCCAGATGTCCTTTAAGTTTTTATCTAGATCAACACAATGTAATTCAGAGTCTTAAAGGGAAAGGCCAATAATGGCTTTGGCTTTATCATCCCGTGTTTCCCATTCTACCAATCTGGTCAAATCTGAATGTGCTGGTTCTTTTCCATCTACTATCCTCCAAAGATTTTTGTTCATCAATTGCATCTGGATCTTGACTTTCCATGTGTGAAAATTGAGACCATTGAATTTTTCTAGTGGAATGTCCATTATACCTTAGAGCGTCAGTTTCAACCAAAAATGCACTCTTAGGGGAGTTGGCTTCAACCAATATTGCTCCCAATTTACACTAAATTTAAAAAGTAATAAGAACAAATTACATTTTAAATTTTACATGTATATTTCTATGGTATAAATCAAAACAAAATATTGAAATATATAGAAATCACTATCAAGTGATTATCAAATTACATAATACCTTAGATTATTAATCCATGCGAATGATTCTCTCTCCTCTGATTTGTGGATTTCTTGTTTTTGACTGAGATGCTTGTTGAAGGGTGGATGCACATAAAAATGTTGGAGAGCTCACTGTCAAATCAAATGAATGTAGAGCAGCACAAAGCATGGAGATCTGTGGATATTTTGAGAGCATCAAAATAGTGGTAGTATTAAGCACAACCAAGATTCTAACACCGAGAGGAGATCTTTGTTTTCAATGAAGTTTTAAATGCCGACAAGGAAATGACCATGCTAGGGAGTCAAGCCACCATGCTGAAACTGACAATCCTAATTTGTGCAACACAATATGAGTCTAATCTCAGGAGCAATGATTAAATCTGGATTTTAAATCAATGCAATTTCAATTGAATCTGAGAAAACCAATCCACAAAATGTGAAACCACTTCATAAGATAGATAGACCATCCACATATTTCCACATCTAAAATTAAAGTGTGGAAGATCTGCACACTATGTTGTTGGAAGAAACGTGTCTAGGAGATAGAGAGAATTCACCCAGCACGTATGTGAGCTAGGCCATATCATGGGAATAATATTTTCACTAAAAAATAGAGGACGTGATATTTGTACGCTGTACAGTGGACCGATTCAGGAAGATTGGATCTAGAAAATGGAGCTTGAGGTGGCTGGGAGACCATATCTCTGATTTCAAGATCAGGATCTTACAAAGACACATATTGAATGAAAATATTTCACAGATCCAAAGAAAGTTCTAGGTTCCATATATACGCTATCATGGGTGATTGCTTGACCTTTGTGTGAATGAAAAAAAAACAAAATACAGACTGCTCAACCTTGACCACATGCAAGACAAAGCTATCAACACTGTAAATTATTGACACAGTATATAGGTTTAAATGAAAATACCAGACTCCTCAAAAAAATTGGGAATGTTTGAAGAGCTCGCAGCATAATATAGAGATCACCAATTCATTACCGAACTATGTAGAAATTGAACTTTAATGTAGGATTAAGCCAATGAAATCACGAACTCACGACCAGATGGAACTATCAATGCATGATTTTATTTAAAGACTCTCATCTTGGATTATCCTTGCTCCGATACCAAATGAAAAATCTCAATCAGATTTACACAGGAAACAATGCACAAAATTATTATATTACTTCTCTGTATATTTCACACAATACAATAGCCTAATATATAGGCTGGAGTTTCCCTAGAATATAGGAAACTGAATATGTCATGAACCATATTCGTAAGGTGAGTAGAAACCACCTCACAAATATTATATTACCGTTATTAAGTTTTTTATAACAATAATAATAATTACACAAACATACTAATTTAATTAATGCTTACACACAAATAATGGAGCACTAATAAATATATTTCCCAACATTCCCCCCCTTAGTGCAAACATGGGGAAAACCTACCTTTGTACTTGCACCTGCTCATGATCTGGTGATTTTCATAGGATGATCACAAACCTCATGGATGGTTTTGCAAACGGTTGACCACAAACCGAGAATGGTGGTTTTGTAATTGGTTTACCACAAACCACAAAGTGATGGTTTTGCGAATGGATTACCAACAACCAATAATGGTGGTTTTTTTATTGGTTTACCAAAAACCAAAAATGAAGGTTTTCAAGTGGTTTACCTACAACCACATCATGATATGCCAAGTACTATTCTCAGCTCTCATCGCATCTCACTGTAGGGAATAACATAGGAAATTCTGTTGAAATCTACTGCTCGTACATACATAGAAAAATATGACATAATGAAAATGGAACATTGGATCATGTTCCCCCCCTCAATGTAAAATTTCCACTTATTGAAAATTACAAACTGTACCACACTGGAAGCACTAAAATCAAACTGTACACACACATGTCACCAAAGCTGATATGTGGCCCCATCGTTGGCAACTGACGAGAGGTCACTGAATGACCTCTAACCTATGATGCCTCCTGCCTCCAGTTTCATGCTCAGAACAAAAAGTCTTCAAAGCCACTATCTTCATTTACTTGTTCTTCCTCATTCTCTGATCTTTCTTCAGTAATAAATTTGGCCTCAATTCCTTTGATTTTTCCACTAAGTATATCTTGAGCTCGAGCTCTACAAAATGAAGTTGTATGCCCCTTTTTCTTACAGTAGAAACATTCTCTTTCCTCTTTATATTTAGAAAAAAAATTGTACTTCCTTTTTACATACATTGTTGTTTCTTCTTCTATATCTTCTTTGGTCCATTTTCCCTCAGCTAGGAGAGCTGATATCTTATCTTCCAATGAGTTAGAAGGTATCTGACTAAGAGTAAAAACAACATTACTATATTTGGGTGGTAAAATATTTAGAAGAATAACTTTTGGCAACCTCGTCATCTACTGGAGCTTTTACTTCTGCAAGTTACCTCAGAAGAGATCATAAATTGTTGATGTGACTAGAAATTATATCTCCATCACTCATTTTTATCTTGAACAACTAAAGTTTTAGGGAAAACTTTTCATTGACTGCTTTTGAACCAAATTATTTGCTCAGATTATCCCATATGTCCTTCAAGTTTTTTATCTAGATCCACATAATGTAATTCAAAGTCTAAAAGGGAAAGGCCAATAATGGCTTGGCTTTATCATCCCATGTTTCCCATTCTTCCAATTTTGTCAGATCTAAAGGTGCTGGTTCTTTTCCATCTACTATCCTCCAAAGATTTTTGTTCATTAACTGCATCTGGATCTTGACTTTCCATGTGTGAAAATAGAGAACATTTAATTTTTCTAGTGGAATGTCCATTATACCTTAGAGCGTCAGTTTCAACCAAAAATGCACTCTTAGGGGAGTCGGCTTTAACTGATATTGCTCCCGATTTACACTATATATTTAAAAAGTAATAAGAAAAAATTACATTTTAAATTTTACATGGATATTTCTATGGTATAAATCAAAACAAAATATTGAAATATATAGAAATCACTATCAAGTGAATATCAAATTACATAATACCTTAGATTATTAATCCATGCGATTAATTCTCTCTCCTCTGATTTACAGATTTCTTGTTTTCGACTGAGATGGTTGTTGAAGGGCAGATGCATAGAAAAATGTTGGAGAGCTCACTGTCAAACCAAATGAATGTAGACCAGCGCAAAGCATGGAGATCTATGGATATTTTGAGAGCATCAAAATAGTATTAGTATTAAGCACAACTAAGATTCTAACACCGAGAGGAGATCATTGTTGGCAATGAAGTTTTAAATGCCAACAACAAAATGACCATGCTAGGGAGTCGAGCCACCATACTGAAACTGAAAGTCCTGATTTGTGCAACACAATATGAGTCTAATCTTAGGAGCAATAATTAAATCTGGATTTTAAATCAATGCAAGTTCAATTGAATCCAAGAAAACCGATCCACAAAATGTGAAAGCACTTCATAAGATAGATAGACCATCCACGTATTTCCACGTCTAAAATTAAAGTGTGGAAGATCTGCACACTATGTTGTTGAAAGAAACATGTCTAGGAGATAGAGAGAATTCACCCATCATGTATGTGAGCTAGGCCATATCATGGGAATAATATTTTCACTGAAAAATGGAGGACGTGATATTTGTACGCTGCACAGTGGACCGATTCAGGAAGATTGGATCTAGAAAATGGAGCTTGAGGTGGCTAGGAGATCGTATCTCTGATTTCAAGATCAGGATCTTGCAAAGACACAGATTGAATGACAATATTTCACAGATCTAAAGGAAATTCTAGGTTCTATATATACGCTATCATGGGTGATTGCTCGACCTTTGTGTGAATGAAAAAAAAAATACAGACTGCTCAACCTTGACCACACACAAGACAAAGCTATCAACATTGTAAATTCTTGATAGAGTATATAGGTTTAAATGAAAATACCAAACTCCTCACAAAATTTGGGAATGTTTGAAGAGCTCACAGCATAATACAGAGATCACCGATCCATTACTGAACTATGTAGAAATTGAAATTTAATGTAGGATTAAGCCAATGAAATCACGAACTCACAACCAGATGGAACTATCAATGCATGATTTTATTTAAAAACTCTCATCTTGGATTATCCTTTCTCTGATACCAAATGAAAACTCTAAATCAGATTTACACAGGAAGCAATGCATAGAATTATTATATTACTTCTCTGTATATTTCACACAATACAATAGCCTAATATATAGGCTGGAGTTTCCCTAGAATATAGGAAACTGAATATGTCATGAACCATATTCATAAGGTGAGTATAAACTACCTCACAAATATTATATTATTGTTATTAATTTGTTCTATAACAACTCATAATAACAATAATAATAATTACACAAATATACTAATTTAATTAATGCTTACACACAAATAATGGAGCACTAATAAAAATATTTCCCAACATACTGGCGATGAAAAATTGATTAGCCAAAGGAATGAATCATGAGACAAGATATGGACTAAAGTAAGAGTCCAAACAAGGTCCAAAAAAGACACTTGGTAACATACTATTCCCTATTTGTTCATAGAGATCCAGTGTGTGCACGTGGAAATTAATTAGCTCTTGGAGGGAAGATTTAATAGATAACAAGTGAAGACACCTTAGCCAATGTGTAGGAATGATTTATTTTCAAATTTGATTCATGAATGGAGGGTGGAAGGAGAGTCGTACATTTCTTCATTTTCAGCCAGGCATTCGTAGCCCCGACAGAGATGTATTTGATTCTAATAGCAACATTTCTCTACTCCTAGTCAGGCATCCATAGCCCCAGTAGAGATTATTATAAATACCCCAAGAGAGAGTTATATATAAATTTACCTTTTGCTTTTGATTTTTGATTGATTTTTTTTCTTTCTGAATTTTTATTTCAGCTCTCTTGCTTGTTTTGACAAGGGATTAAGAACCACTTGTGTCTTGATGGAAGGATGTGGAAGTGATTGTGATGATGACATTGGATAGTGTCAACAAATATGTCCAAAATTTATTCACAACAAGTTTATTAAAAGATGATTTTAATAGGATCTCTAAGAGGTCAGTCATTCTTTAATTTACCAAGGTGATGAAAGACCAAGGTCAAATAGGAACCATAGAGATAAATTTCACAAAATGAATGTGAATAAACTAACCAAAATATCATTGAAGGGATGAAAATGGTGAGTGACTTGTATAGTAATGGAATGAAAGGAAAGAAAATTCATGTGTATGCAATACCTCTTTACAATGTTTGAATCTTTGTACCTTTGATTTTTTAATGTTTTTTCATTTTTTTGTATTTTTGAAAAAAAAAATAGATTTTGGGAAATTGGGACCAATCAATATCAATCAGCATGATAAGATCCAAAAAAAATATTCCTGATTTCCTTAATAAGGGAGATTAAGCGTGTTTGTTTATCAAGAGTCATATTATCTCCAATCTTGATGATCGTGGTGAGCTCATACTCAACAAATGACTACAATTTATCTTGAAACATGGATTTCGTATGTGGGCGATTGAGTTACCTATCAAGAGGTTTATTCACTTTGTGCCATACTTGGTGGTTGCGTTGGTTTGTATTCTTGATTCACATTTTCTTTTGAACCTTATGATTGTTTAAATTGTTGGCAGATTTGGAGCTCGTGGAATGTTTGACCTAAGATTGATGAAGAAACTGTTTGGGTTTCTTATAAGCTAATGTGTGACTTGTTTGATCCCGAGAAGTGGGAGAAGAAAGTTGAAATTTATGATTGATGATAGGAATGGTAGAGATGATGGTGGGATTGCCACTATTATTTATAGAAGGATGATATGATGAACAAGGAGGATACGATCTAATAATTGGAGAGGATGGGCTACCAGGAGGTGAGCCACATATAAAAGATGAAAGGCTACTAGGATGTGGCCCCAAGATAGAAGAACAAGGGCTACCTAGAGGTGAACCAAAAATAGAAGAAAAAGGGGGGATATGAGGGCATGGCCCAAGTATAGAAGATAATGGGCTACCAAGAGGTGTCCCATAGATAGAAGATAAAGGACTACTCGAAGGTGTCTCATAAAAAGAAGATGGCATACTACTAGGACGTGGTCCAATAATATAAGATAATGGGTTACCAGAAGGTGACCCAAGTATAGAAGATGATGAGATACTAGGAGGCGACCCAAGAATAGAAGATGATGGGCTACTTAGCAAAGGCTCACACATAAATGAAGATGATGAGCTACCAAGAGGTGACCCAAGGTGTAATTTTGATTGAAAAATATTGATGTGTAAAGAATGATTGGGCAATCAGAGGATGGGTCATGGATCTATGCTAGACTCAGGAAGTTCATTATGCAATGAATAATGTGAAGATGGAGGTGCAACAGGAGGATCAAGTTCAATGATCCTAAGATCTTCCTCCATTTTTCGATAAAAATAATCAACCTCTTCCCCATAATATGTGAATGCATTAAGGATAAATAGAATCCTTGCTCAATTTCCTCTAGAGGAATGTCATCATGTAAACCCATGAATTATCTAATCACTTCTTCATTCTAAAATAAATCAATTGGTATGGGTTGTTGTTGGTCGATGATAGTAGGTAGATTGTAAGAGAGGTGTTCATCTAGTGTGGAAGATCTAGAAGATGTTTGATGATATATATGAGGGAAAGGATTGACCTTATTGTGTCCACAAAGGAATGGGATAGTGTGCTGAAAAGATATCTTAGCACATCATTTCTCGTCAATGGTTCGGTGTGGACACAAACATTGATCTTTAAAAGATTGATGAATATAGAGTAAGGAATGATCAAAATGACCCAGGGGACAAAGAGGAATTGGATTCCCATTGATAGAATAATATGACTCAGGAGACAAATTAGACTTTGATTGAGACATCTTGTGAGTGGAAGAAGATGTCATAGGTTTACCTATAAGATGATATAGTGTCGGTAAATAAATAGGATTGTGTAGAAATTACATAGATTGCGACGTAGGATTTGACTTGGATGATTGATTATAAGGACTTTGAATCACACGAATCTTCAAAGGAGGAAGACTTCTTTGAGGTGACTAAGAAAGGCGCTCCTGCAGAGAAAGGGAGGACCTCGACTTAGGATTCATATTAGAGTAATTTGAATATAGTTCGGATAAGAAGCATCAGAAGATTGAGAGGAATCAGAAGAATAGTTTGGATCAGAGTCATCAGAAATAATTTTTTTATTGGACTCATCAAAATTTATCCATTAACCATGAGATGAAGTTGGGGAAATTGGTAACCAAATGATTTTTTCAGCATGAAGAACCAAACAAAGTTTAGTTATGATGGGAATCTTTTGATGTGAAGGCCTAAACCTTGGTTCCCTATTGTCGTTAGTGTGAGGAAACCTATGATAGTTAGTCATTGTTGGTGTTGTTTAGGTACAAATGCCTAGACCTAGATAGTGTGATTGAACTCCTTCAAAGGGAAGGAAGTTCCATGTCGATTCAGGGAAGCATAATAACATCCAACTAGACATTTGGAAGATATGAGGATGCTCATGTGATTTTACAAAGAAGGTCCAAGGAAGATAGACATTATAATTTTTTGACAATCTAACAAGGTTTAGACAACAAGTTGCAAGTGTAAGTGTCAAAATGATTTATCAAAATTCTAGCAATACCAAAGCTACAAAGGTTTCATTTAATGTGTTCAAGCATACAACAAACCTAAGTAAAATGTGTGACAATTGTCAAGGTCGTAAAAGAATGTCAACAATGGTGAATAAATGCATCAAAGGATTTTCCTAGAAAATAATTTTTCAAGATAGGTAATCATAAGGAATAATCACTCAAGTTTTGGTAAACCAATCTCTCAACAGGGAACTACTCCCTATGCAAATGTTTTGTTCAAAGGTAGTTTGACGTAAGAAGATCAAGTCAATGTCAATACTTAAGTCAATTTTAATATAAGCAAGGCATAGGTATTAACAAGGGGTTGATGTGACTCCTAATCAAAGTATGCTATAACTCGTTCAAATACAAATAAGGCCTACATCTTAAAAAGTGGGACTTACAAGTGTGATCAATGCAACAATACCACTTGGATATGTTAGCCAAGATTTTTGGAAAAATCAAGATATTAGTATCAAAATAGTTTTGATATGATGCTAACAAAGTAACAACAACACCTTTCATGGTTTGAGGAAATGTTTGAAAATAAACAAGGCCAAAGTATGCCAAGGAATTGTTAGGGTGCGAGTAGCGTAATGGTACAATCTAAACACTTACATCAGGTTTGTAAAAAACAATACGTAAGTATCAAAATTGTATCAAGGTGATACTAACAATGTAACACTTCTAAGGAAATTATATGATTAATTAATCCTAGCTACGATGATAATGTGTCTCAATATGGGTGTGAGACAAAGGTCCTACTAGAACATGAAGACGTACCATTCACACTTTCAACACTTGAATTCCAACATTGCAACCTAGTGATGCAAGTAGACTACAAAAGTGGTGGACATGATTATTTATAGTGGTATCTGGGCATGTTGTTTTCTTTTGTCCCAAAATGGGAAATAATAAGACAAAGGAGTAGATCAAATGGCGTTGAAAAAAACTTAGCTTCATTTTAGAAAAGTTTCACCTCGTCTTACGACGAGTGAAAAAATAAGACAAAGTAATGCTTCACAAATTTTGTGATGAATGACGCTTAGTTAAAACTTTGATGGACTCTCCCCTTGTTTGAATAACAAGGTTTTGGCTCCGAAAATTTTTTTACTTCATGAAATCTCTATGAAACACGTTTGGTTTGAGTCGGTCATGTTGGCTCCAAGATGAAATGGCATCCTGTTGTTTCTCTCAACTAGGTGTCACAAATTACCTCTGCGAGCTCATTTTGCCAAGGAATTCACATTGACTAAACCTTGGAGTATCCCAGATTTAATTTACCCCCTTCAATACAATGAGTAATAAATTTGTCCAGTTGTATTTTCACTAGGGTTGTAATAAAGAAAACTTTGATGCTAAATCTCACAAGTGTATACTAGTCAAGTGGTAAGTGAAGCGCTTCCTGTTTCGTCCACAAGGTTCCCTCTTGCATGGAAGACTTTGGTTTCCTACGAGTATCCCTCTTTTTATCTTAAGGCATATGCCAAAGGGCACTTCTCCTAGTTCAAAGTGGACAAGCCGTAGCTCTTAACCGAAACTTGCATATACAGTGTTTTGAATGCGATGTATTTTCTTATCTTTGAACTTAATGTGGTTTTGTCATACACCATTTGGCAGCCTGCATCAGACTGTATTAGTAATTTTTAATTAGATTTTCCTTTCTTCGACAAGCATATTTAGGTTCTGCACTTGAAATATTAGTATTTCTTCAAACGATCAAAACATCATTAAAATAGGATCCAAGTGTTGTTTTTTAATCTCAAGATCACCTAAAACGTGCGAGGGAAGAGCATACAAAACACAAAAACCCACCTATAATAAAATAAAGAGTACTTGTGATTTATCAATGTGCAAAGCAATGCATTTTAACCAAGTTCTTGTCCATTCCCTTAAAAATAAGTTTAATGAACTGTTTATAAGCATGCAAAAGGTTTAGAATCATTTTTTAATCCCAAGATCACCTAGAAGGTGCAAGGGAAGAGCATACACGATCTTATCCTCATAAATTAAAATGAAACATTCATTAACTTATCCCAAACAAGTTAACACAAAATATGATCTAATATATATCTAGCAATCAAGAGTTAGCTCTAAAAATCCCTGCAAGATGTTAGAAATATCAAAGACCAAATTTTGTAAAGTATTTAGACATGTTAGAAATGACTATTTTTCTAAAAAAGAAAAAATTTAATTTTATGTAAGTAAAAATCTTAATCTTATGTTTTCATTGCATATTTCACTTTGATACATTTCCATCACAAAAACATGGAGTCGTTTCGAGTTAGGGAGTAAAAGTTATGCCCTCTAGAAGATAGGTTATACACACAGTTCAACATATGTGCACCTCTGATAGCATATGTACACCCCTTTGTAACATATGCACGCCCCTAACAACATATGCATGCCCTTTTTAAAATATATGTGCCTTTTTAGCATATACGCGTCATTTTTAACACATGCGTGCCCTTTTTAGCACCTACGTGCCCCTAAAAAACACAGTTAACTAAGCATATGCAAGGTTAGAGAAGTGTATGTGTGCCCCTTAGAGCGTATGTGCACCCTCTTCTTGTAGATCACTAAAATACGAGATTTTTTTGTAAAAGTTTGTAAAAATCTTAAAACTTGGTCTTTTTAGTTCAAATCTGATAGCACTTAACCTCCTTCAATCCTGTAAAGAGAATAAAACCTAAGCAATTTCAACTAAACTAGTTAAGATGGCCTATGTTTAACCAAAAATGCAAAAGAGGGTTATTTTAAACAACTTTGAAACAAAGCTTGCAATTAATGGACAATGGAGTATGTCCTATTGGGCATGCAAAATGTATGTATGAAAAGCTAAGTAAGTCATATGAATTGAAACTAACACCTAGTAGTTCAATTACAAAGGTAGCTAAACAAGAACTCAAGATAAGAGCTTATAAAACTAACTTCTAAGTGCATGCAACATGAATGAAACAAACTAACATGCTAAGTCATTTTACTCTTTAGATTGCTAATCTACATGTGAACCTAGTTAGATCCTACGAAATCAATTTGGGTTTGTTGTTTTTGCTTCAAGATGGTGAAAGGATCTCTCTAAATAATGGCTACAAGATCATGTTAGATATTCCTCTACTAACCATACATGAAGAATGGATGCAAGGAGAGCAAGTTATTCCAACAATGGAAGTAAGGATCAAGATCATATGTTTTTATATGAGATACTATCAATATTATGGTGTAAAATTAAAAGGGATGCCTTTGGTTTGTATTTATAGATTTCCATTTGGGAAAGATTAGAATCCTAGTGCATGTGGGACAAAAGGTGAGCCCAAAAATAGACTTTTACAAGTCAATGCACTTTTTTACTAGATTAGGAAGTAATTAATCTTTTAGGATTAATTAAGGATCCTAAGAAGGATTAGGAAGCTTTCTGAGAGTATCTGGAAGGGGTTTTGATAGATTTTGGATGCTTTGGGAGTGGGATTTAGCCAATAAGAAGGTTTATTGGTTAAATGCAATATTAGAGGCTTAATTAACATATAATTAGCTAATTAAGAGGATTATCACTCATAAAAATGTCGTTAATTGGCATCCTGAGTGAATCAGAAGCATAGTTAGATAATGAAGTGTCATTATTTGACCAAAGTAAGGAGTGAAGAATATTTTAATTGATGAAGTGTCTTCAATTGACCAGAGGAGAAGATGAGAAGGTTGTTAGTGCATTTTAAGTAATCAAACTATGCAAGTGGATTTTAGGTGTCTATAAGGTGCATGTGGGTACGTATCTGCATGGCTTCTCCCCATCTCCATGATATTTATATTGCATTTTTTTACTTCCCTACTACTTCCTCCTCATATGTTATTCAAAATGGTCCTGATGGTGATCCTTTTATTGACTTGTATGCTAGCATTACTCAGTATTCAGCAGTTGGTGAAGTCATCCTTCTAGGTGACTTTAACACCTTTACCAGAGCTCTCTAGGTTTCTCTTCACGACCACTCAAAGGATGTGTTATGCACCCAAACGCTAGATCCAAATTCATTGGGGATTTATAGGATATCATATTATGACTCAAGACCCCTCGCAGCCGACACCTTCTACAGTTAGGTGAATCTCATGAGTTGTTTATTCTCAACGGACTCGCTTGTTCTTGGAATCTCACCTCTTTACCTTTCCAACCTCATGGTGGAGGTGTGAATGTGGTGGACTATGTAATTTCTAACCAGAACCTCTTGTCACTCATTTTTCATTTCTCTGTCTCCCCCGTCCCTCTATGAATCATGTTCTCCTTTCTTTATCTCTCCAGGTTGACATTCCCCCTAATAATTGTCTCTCTTCATGGAATTTTTTGTATCACTTTCTAGTTTGATGAGGGGTACCCATGATACCTTTTCCTCCCACATCCATCAGCTTCTTCCATCCGATTCATGGTTCTTCACCTTATATTGTGTTATAACCAGGTATACCTGTCTCTCTTCCATCATTTGGGAGATTTCCCTCAAGTCTTTTTCTAACTCCACCAGATCCATCGTTGCTTCCTATCAACTCTCACTTACCTAATATTTCCCCATGAACAAATGACACGATGAAAAATGAAAGTCCCTTCAGTGTCAGATTCATCACGCCTTCATCCAAGATCATCCTTCCTATCAGACACTAAAAATCTCCTATTGTTGTCTCCTTTGTCTTAAGAAATACCACTTTATTTCTTAGAGGATACGGATCTTATGTGCTTCCCTTTGGCACTCTCCCAAGAATTTTTGGTGCACCATCCTCCCTCACCATTCTCCCCCTTCCTGTAGAGCTTAACCTTGATTCCATGTTCTCTCACACTTCTTCTTTATGATATTTTGGGGAGGCCACATATTTGGGTTGTTTATCCACCCTCGTCCTGTCACTTATTCACATACAATAACATCATATATGTGGTAAGAGTTATGAATAGTAGGAGGGCAGCTGATGAGAAAGGATTCCAAGATAAATTCTTCAAGTATGGTTTGGGTGTATTGGGTAACTACTAGGCTGATATCTTCAACCACATCATACGTTCGGGTTTTTCATCAGCTTAGTCACAAATTAGGTGTCTCAACCAACATTCACGGGGCTACGCCCCTCTACATTGAATGGTACAGCTCCCATTATTGAAATTTAACTAATCCTAATCCTATCGAAATGTTTTGGGTGGCCAAATCAGTCGGGGATCACACAAGGACACTCCATTGAACCTATGGTAAAGTTCTTGTATGAGGTACAAGGGAGGAAAATCAAAACAAAGAGGGGGAAGGAGAAAAATTAGGAAAGGAAGATTACTGCCGTGAGTAGATTGTGGAGCTCACACCTAGTAACTGGAGTAGTTCAACGTTCAATATAGAGGAAAGCACAATGAAGCTATCTAGTGAGATAGACAACCCAAGACACCAAGTTCTCATATTCATCTATCGAAGATACAAATCTCTTACATCACTATAATTACAAAGTGCATGAAAGAGGGAAGTGGAAGAAACAAAAGTTGCTTATAACAACAATGTTTATTTCATCAATGATGAGAGGAAACCATGAATACAAATTTGCACACATTCATACATCGTAGAAAGCATAAACTCTATTCCTTTATTGAAATTTACATAGGTTGTACAAAGAAAAGGGAAAAGAAGAAAGCATGTAGAAGAAATGTAGCTTTATTTCATGTATTTGGATGACACAAAGTCTAACAACATATTACAATTCACTATTGCTACAAAGTGATAGTTCTTCAAAATTTTGAATCCTTTGGAATGGAGAGGCCATCCCAATTTATAACAATGTGAATTATCCTTTCACCTACCTCATATGACTCTTAACTTCCATATTCCACCTATGACCTTTCGTTTTCCATGAATTAAGTATTTCTCTTATAATCTTGAGAAAATACTTTTACAAATTATAAATAGGTCACTTAAAGTGAATATGACGAAATATAATGATTATGCTCAATGAAGAATTAGGAAGGAAAGAGAAAGGAGAGGTGGAGAAAGAGAGAGAGGAGGAGGAAAGAATGCTGATGAAGATGATGCCTTTCGGCCTTCACCTCATTTCCTGACTAATCTGATAAATTTTCCCAATGCGGTGAACTCTAGATCTCTTCACGAACACCTCGAATTGAGTATTTAAAAACACTATTTTAGGACTTCTCAATGTGATCTCGAGATGGAAACGGGCATTAATCATGATGATCCTCCCTAACAATTGATTGAAAAACCACTTCAAATCATTGTGCTCTCTCTAACCAACTTAATTCGAATCACCCCGACTCCCCAAGTGACAAAGATGGATTCACATGTTTCTCCTCGCGATGCTTTGCACTTGAACATAATTGAACTATAGATGATACATACATGACCTATGTGAATTTTCTTGTTCCTCTGTTTGAGATATGAAACCATTTTATAACCCCATAAAGATTAAAAAAAGTAGAAAGGTGAGTGATAATGAGACCATCTACAACTTTCTACTCTCAACATTGAAACTTTCTATTTTTAGCATGTGAGACCATGATCTTCCATTTTGGGACATATCACCTGTTTTGATCGAATTTCACCCTTTGAAGTTTCCAGAACATTCCACACTCTTATGTCACTGATGCATTGCTATTTTTAGAAAAAAATTATTTTTAGCATATTACTTTTCAGAGACCTACTATTTCGGGAAAGTTGTCATTTTTTGCCATACTTTCCTTTTTTGCATCTCTCTTGATTGTCCTAAGTGATCAAACTTGTAGTTCTTGGGGAATTACCATTTATAACATGCAAAAGAGCATAGGATATGATATTTTTTAGAAAGTGGAAAAAATGGCCTCGATTTTTGATGGGAACAACATTTTTGAATTCAAATCATCATCGCAATCTTGTGCTCCAATTTCCAATGTGATTTGTTCACCGGAAAGCTCAGAAATTAAAAAAAAATTGGCTTGGCAAAAGCTTCGAGCATATAGCTACTAGAGAAGTCATTAATGGATTCACCAATATTTTTTGAATGTTTTCTTCCACGCATCCGATTGATGAAAATTCAACTTCATTGTGATGGGTTTTTTCTCAAGATGCTTTGTTAAAAAATTTAGCTTCGCCCACTTATCAAATTAATGACAAATTGAGGAAAAGGAAGCTAGGGCATAAAATTTGATCTCGCTACCATTAATGGTTTGAGAAAAATTTTAATTTTCTATTTTTTTTATCATAAACACATATGGGAGAGGAACATTTTTTCAATATTTCATGGAGATCCGATGCATAGTTTGGGGAGATATGAGAAATTTCTCGTTCTTGTGCCCTAGGGTTTCTGGTAGCTCACATTCATGGTTTTTTGCTTAGAAATCCCCCATTTTCTCACTATAGCAATAATGAAGGATGATGAATGGATGGTGGAGGTGCTGTGGAAATTTTGGAAGAAGAATAAATATTTCCTGCAATGGAAGATTTCTTGTTCGTAGCGTGAAGGAAGAAGCTGGACGAAGCTATGACAGCCTGACAGTTAGAAATTTTTAATATATTTTGATGCGTTGGGGAGAAGCACACTTTTTTGAACCACTTGCAACAAAATTTTTGGTGCACTTGGTGTGAAATTTTTTTCCCCATCCCCATTGGTCCACTTGGCAGCACACAATTTTGATGATGGCTTGAGTGGGGGGCTTAGAAAGAAACACCTTAAACAATTATCAGGGGCACATGGGTGACCAAGAGACTAAATGGGAGGGATAGGGAGTTTTTTGCACCATCTGCAACCAAATTTTTTAGTTCACTTGGTGTAAAAAAGTCCACCCTATTTTGATTGGGCCACTTGGTGGCACGTGGTTGCACAAAGCGGGGGCTGGGAATTGAAGCCTGGGAGGCTTAACTTGAGAGAAGGTTAAACAGTGGTCATTTTATTGCACCAAATTTTTGGTACACTTGGTTAAAAAAAGTGCGTTGTGTTCCTATTGGTTGGTTTTTCTAGCCCAAAAATTGGCTAACCATTTGAACCTGTGCCTTGGAAATCAACTTGTCAGGGCCATAACTTGAGTTCCAGGAGGAACTATTTGTCTAATGAAATTTTATATGATCTTGACTAAAATTGTCATTATTGAATCCAATAATGGGACTTTAAGACCTTTGATTCCACCAATTACTCCATTGAAAATTTAGGATTTTTGGTTCTAGATCCAAGGTTGTGCATGATAAAAACTATATGGGGGCATAGTGCGCCAAGGTGTTGTGAAGAATATAATTCTACCATATTGTTAGTTATCTGAGTTCCAATTTTTAAATATATCTTGTTTGTGATCCTAAATCCTTCTGGATATCCCAGAATCGCTTCCTAAAGCTCATGAGCTGCTTTTTACATTGTACACTACCTTAGGCCTCCAAGACCCAGTTTTGTTGAAACTGCTCTAAAACTTGTGGAACCCTTCAAAAACCTTACAAAAATGATTGAAAAATGTTCTTGGATCTCTGGTATTCCTTTTTTTACAAGTTTAGGAATCTCCTTTAGCTGCTATGGGGGACATGTTTACCAACTTCAAGAAGACTAGGGGAATAACCTCTCCTAAAGCTTTTCAAAAATCATATCTTGATTAATCTTGTTCTGAAAGCACTTAAAATGAATGGATAGCTTTAAATAACATATGGGATCCCATTGACATGATGACTTTAACTGATCAAATAGGGGTAAATAGGACTGATTCGAGGTATTAGGGTGACATGGGAAAGTGTTTGGAGAGGTCTACAACCAAAAGTTTCGACACTTAGGTCTAATCGTCATACTTGAAAATTAGGGAATTTTCCTTTTGTAAATTTGCAAGACAACAATCTGGCTCTAGCTTGGGTACATGTCATGGATCAAGTGCAGATCAAGGACATGACATGATAACTCCAAAATCTCAATTTCATTTTACACATCAATGCCTTATCCATCTGGGCTTTAGAGTCACCAGAAAGACAGGCTACACAAATTGCTTTATTGAAGACGACACACACATGAACAAACATAAGGGAAACACACCAAAAGATAGGGAAATACACACACAATGAGTAAAATAATACACACAACAACAATAAGGAAGATAACCTAAATCACTTATGCACATGCGAGGGGACAACTCGTTTTCATTGAAGTGCAATATTGAATTGAAGTACTCACCCATAGACATAGGTGTCACTGAATACTATTCTTCTACAAATCCACTAATAGGTTCACTAAAGTATGAACCTCTTCTTAGCTTCTCTGAGAAATCTATTTTGATTGCTACTGCAATTGATGATTTTCTTATTCATTCAACCACCTTTCTTGTTTTGACACACTTTCTGTGGCTTCTCGTTGCTCCTCCAGTTCATTCCACTTGTTGATTTCTTGACGTTGTCATGAGGATGTTTCTTGATTGTACTTGACTTACCTTTTTCATTTTCATCACAACACATTTTTCTTCACTGTACATCTTCTTAATGACCACCTCTTTCATGGGTTGATTCTTGGCAGATGTCTCATGGAATTTTGCATCATTACCCACCTCTTGATGTCCTATTATTTTGAATTGTTCTATAGATTTATCTTTCTCATGCTCCAGATCATTTTCCAGATGCTTCCCTATACAATTTATTACTTGTATTATATTACCCTCTTGGAAAGAGAATGAATTCAAAATTGGGTGCCCAAACTCAAAATTTCCATCTTCTTTACCTTTTCCATTTTTTGCTTCCTCCTCCATTTTTGCATCAAGGGCATCCATCTCTTGATTAGAGTGAGCACTGAAAGGTTAAAATCTATTGAGAAGGTTTCCATTTTGAGTAAAATCAACCTGAGGACCAAGAAGCAATCCGTTTCTTCATTTTTTGTTGAGAATGGTTCCATCCTTGTGAAAAGGAAATGAGCACAACACTGGAGCTGAGATTTCTTCATATCCATCTTCCCATTCTTAATTGCTGAGAATCGAGAAGTATATTTTCATAATGAAATAGTATTCTTCTTTTGTATGCTTCATTTCAAGTTTGAGAGGTGAAGTCACAATACCATTCTTGCATTCCATGTCATCTTCTTCCAATGAGAAAGAGAAGCCTTCAAGTTCACTGGAACACTCATCATATTAAGGCTCATACCGATTCTTGAGAGAATCATTATAAACATTGAAGTTACCCATTAAGAAGGTATTGATCATCACTCCTTTTTTATCCGAATCTCTCATCATTTCAACATTCTTTTGTTGGAAGTCAAGGTTCCCATCACCAACTTCAGCATCCATTGGAACAATTTCATTTATACCTTCATCCCATGAAAAGTACAACCTTTTCAAACTCATCTTTCATCAATTCTTCATTGTGTTCTTTGACTATATATTTTATGCTTGGACATTCCACCAACAATGGAATCTCAAGATCTTCCTCGAAGGTCATGAAGAAGTTGCTAGATTTGGAATTTTGGTACGGGAAGTCTATCGTTTGGACATTTGGTTGTTGAATATTATACTTCATTTTTCTGATGGGAAGTAACTTCTTTGTTTTAATATTTACCGGGATGGTGGCATGTCACCAATTCAACTGCATATATCCTCCAAAATATCAGCAGAAGCTTCGTCCTAACAACATACTGTATGAGGAGGGAATTTTCAATACAAGGATCCTCATTGTGAGTTTCTTGTCAGGAAAATATGCTAATGTTACCTCTCCATATTTAACTTATCTGATGAGAGACACTCATTTCATCTCCATGGAGAGGACACTTACCAGAGGTAGGGGAAGGGGGGAGATCAAGAACTTTATCAACTTTTGCTTGCATGATATTGTCTGAGGAAAGGATATGTAGAACAGATCAACCTTCTTAGATGTAGAGGGTGTGGAAGCGAGGAAATTCAGATATGGAGTTGGTTGAGATACATGCATGATGGTTCTTTGGTGAAGGAATATTTAGAAATAGGGCTACTACCTTTGACATGTTGAATGAGCCTCTCTAATTATTTGGAAAGAGTTCTTAAGTATTCAAATGCAGACATTTGGTTATTGGAATTTTTCAAATGATCAATGATGTCTAAGGATGAAGAGGTGGTGGGAAAATCATGGGTTGTGGGAGCATTTACATGGATGTTTTTTGAAACTAATTTTCCAAGAGAAGAAAAAGGGGACGTACTTGAAGAAGAAGAAGGATTCTTGGTTAGAGTGGCTTCATACTTCTTCCTAGTTGTCCTTGTTGAAGAAGGATTTGATGATCATAATTTCATTATTTTTCCTGAAGTCACCATTTAAGGATCCACTTCCTTAACTTGGTAAGAGCATTCTTTCTCCTTTTGGGATTGGGTGAATACCGCATATGAATAACTATTAGTGGGTTCTCCATCATCGAGTATGCATTTAAAAAACCCCATTATAGAATATTGTCTTTCTTCTTCCTCTTTGTATTCAAAACTTTCTTCTTCCTCATCTTCATAGCTCTTGCACATTGCATTAACCGATGGAGCTTCCAAGGTGAGCCTTCGAGGTCCTCTTGCATGATCTGAGAGAGTTGCTTCTTCATAACCATCATATCATTAGCCATTTTTTGAATCAATGGTCATTGGACCCAAACCTCGAAATTTTTTTTTACCATTGGGATTCTTTACCTTACCAAACAATATTATATTGTCTTCCATTTCAATAGCATAATCTTTTGCTTCTTTCAAATCTCTAGGTTGTGATCTTATAAGGAAGAACATAACTTCTGATTCAGATTATTTATCAGAAGGCACATCATCTTCAGGGATCCTTCTGATTAAACAATCATATTTAGCTACAAAGTCTCTCATAGATTTTGTAGGCTCCTTCTTCATTTGCACAAATTGGACCAGGAGGTCTTGACAGTCTTCAGTGGTCTTGAATTTGTACCCAAATATGGTTTTTATATCTTCCCAGTAAGTTATAGACCTTGTAGGTAACATATTAAACCATTCAGAAGCATTTTCCTATAGTGATTCCATGGATAATAGAACATACACATCCTCATGTTCGACACCCAACACTCCACAAGTGGTGATGAAGGTTGTTATGTGTTCTTTTGGAAGCTACATGCCATCACCTTTGAACTTTGGAAATTTCTTGTGGGAACACGTCGGAAGATCATGAAGAGGAGGTGTAAGAGCAAGTGGACTTGTATTCCTTCCCCATGGATTGATGGGTTGGGGTATTTCTCTTTCTTAGTGTGCCATGATTTCTTCCACTTAAGATGTGTATTCTTTAATTCTTGAAAAGTGCATATTTCTCAATCAGGATTGCAAAGAGGAATTTAATCATCCAAGTACTTCTTCCTTTTTTCTTTTTCTTTTTCTTTTTTATTTCTTTTTATTTATTTTTAATATATAATTTTTTTGGGTAGAGATCCTTTTTTGGGTGCACTTGGGCAAATCTCTCCCGAGTAGAGCCGTGAAAAAATGTTGGTGAGGAAATTTTTCGGGTGAAAAAATTAGCTATCTCCACCAACGTTCATGGGGCTATGCCACTCTGCATTGAATTGTGCATCTCCCATTATTGGAATTTAATTAATCTCAATTCTATCTAAAATCTATGGGTGGCCAAATTGGTCAAGGATCACATAGGGACACTCCACTAAACCTATGGCAAAGTGCATGTACGGGGTACAAGGGAGGAAAATCATAACGAAGAGGGGGAAGGAGAGAAATTAGGAAAGGAAGATTATTGTCATGAGTAAATTGTAGAGCTCACACCTAGTAATCGAAGTAGTTCAACATTCAATATAGAGGAAAGCACAATGAAGCTATCTAGTGAGATAGACAACCTGAGACACCAAGTTCTTAGATAAATCTATCGAAGATACAAATTTATTGCATCACTATACTTACAAAGTGCATGAAAGAGGGAAGTGAAAGAAAAAAATATGTGTATAACAACCATGTTTATTTCGTCAATGATGAGAGGAAACCATGCATACAAAGTTGCACACATTCATACATCTTGGAAAGCATAAACTCTATTCCTTGATTGACATTTACATGGGTTGTACACAGCAAAGGGAAAAGAAGATAGAATGTAGAAGAAATGTAGCTTTATTTCATGTATATGGATGACACAAAATCCAATAATATATTACAATCCACTATTGCTACAAAGTGATAGTTCTTCAAAATTTGGAATCCTTTGGAATGGAGAGGCCATCCCAATTTATAGCAATGTGAATTGTCCTTTCACCTCCCTCATATGAGTCTTCATTTCCATATTCCACTTATGGCCTTTATTTTTCCATAAATTACGTATTTCTCTTATAATCTTGAGAAAATACTTTTACAAATTTAAAATAGGTCACTTAAGTGAATATGAAAAAATACAATGTTTATGCTCGATGAAGAATTAGAAAGGAGAGAGAAAGGAGAGGGGGAGAAAGAGAGAGAGGAGGAGGGAAGAATGTTGTTGAAGATGATACCTGCCTACCTTCACCTCATTACCTGGCTAATCTGATAAATTTTCCCAATGCGGTGAACTCTGGATCTCTTCACGAACACCTCAAATTGAGTATTTAGAAACACTATTTTAGGACTTCTCAATGTGATCTCGAGATGGAAACTAGAATTACTCATGATGATCTTCCCTGAAACTTGATTGAAAAACCACTTCATATCATTGAGCTCTCTCTAACCAACTTATTTTGAATCACCCAGCTCCCCAAGTGACGAAGATGGAATCACATGTTGTGCCTTGCAATGCTTTGCACTTGAACACAATTGAACTATAGATTATACTTCCAGGACCTCTGTGAAGTTCTTGTTCCGTTTCTTAAGTTATGAAGCAATTTTATAACCCTATGAAGATTCAAAAAAGTAGAAAGGTGAGTGAGGATGAGGCCATCTAAAAATTTTTGCTCTCAACATTGAAATTTTCTATTTTTAGCATGTGAGACCATGATCTTCCACTTTGGGACATCACCTGTTTTGATCCAATTTCACCCTTTGAACCTTTCGACACATTCCATACTCTTCTGTTACTGATGCATTGCTATTTTTAGAACATTTATATTTTTATCAGGTTGCTTTTCGGGGATCTTTCTATTTCGGGAAATTTGTCATTTTTTTCCTTACTTTCTTTTTTTCAATCTCTCTAGATTATCATATGTGATCAAAATTACAGTTCAGCGGGACTTACCATTTATAGAATGCAAAAGAGGATAGGATGTGATATTTTTAGAAATTTGAAAAAATGGCCTCAGTTTGTGATGGGAACAAAATTTTTGAATTTGGATCATCATCGCGATCTTGTGCTCCAATTTTCACTGTGATTTTCTCACTGAAAAGCTCAGAAATTAAAAAAATGAAATTTTGGCTTGGTAAGAGCTCCGGGCATGGAGCTACCAAGGAAGCCATTAATGGAGTCACCAAGATTTTTTGAAGTTTTTTTTCCCACCTCTGATTGATGAAAAATTAACTTCATTATGATGGGTTTTTTCTCAAGATGCTTTGTTAAAAAATTTAGCTTCACCCGCTTATCAAATCAACGATAAACTGAGAAAAAGGAAGCTAGGGTATAAAATTTGATCTTGCTGCCATTAATGGTTTGAGGAACATTTTCATTTTATATTTTTTGAGTCATAAATTTGTTTGGGAGAGGAACATTTTCTCAAATTTTCATGGATATCCGATGCATAGTTTGGGAGATATGAGCAATTTTTCGTTCTTGTGAACTAGGGTGTCTGACAGCTCACATTCATGGGTTTTGCTTGGAAATCCCCCATTTTCTTGTTGTAGAAATGCTGAAGGATTATTAATGGATGGTGGAGGTGCTGTGGAAGGTTTAGAAGCAACAAAAATGGAGGAGAAGAAATATTTCTAGCAATGGAATTTATTTCCTGTGCGTGCGTGAAGGAAGAAGTTATTACAACCTGATAGTTATAAATTTTTACATATTTTGTTGTATTGGGGAGAAGCGCAATTTTTTACACAAATTACACCAAATTTTTGGTGCACTTGGTGCAAACAATTTTTTCCCATCATCATTGTTCCGCTTGACAGCACGCGATTTGATGATGGGTTGAGTGAGGGGCTTAGAAAAAACAACTTAAGCAGTTGTTGGGGGCACATGGGTGACCATGAGACTAAATGGGAGGGCTAGGGATTTGTTATCACCAGATATACCAAAGGTTTGGTGCAATTGGAGTGAAAAAGTTCACCCTATTCTAATTAGGCCACTTGGCAGCACGCGATTGCACGGAGCGGGGGCTCGGAAATGAAGCCTGGGAGGCTTAACTTGAGAGAAAAGGTTGAACAGTGGTCATCTAGAGGTCCAGCAGCCCAAATGTGGGAGGGTCACATTTTATTACACCTATTGCACCAAATTTTTAGTGCACTTGGTGCAAAAAAGTGTGCTTGATTCCTATTGGTTGGTTTTTCATCCCAAAAATTGGCTAACTGTTTGAACTTGTGCCTTGGAGAGCAACTTGTCAGGACCATAACTTGAGTTCCAGGATGAGTGTTTTGATGAAATTTTATACATTATTGACTTAAAATGTCCTTTTGAATCCATTGGTGGGAATTTTATACCTTGATTCCACCATTTAGCCCCTGAAATTTAGGATTTTTGTTCTAGCTACAAGGCTATGTATGATAAAAACTTGATGGGTGCATAGTGTGCTAAGGTGTTGCGAATAATATAATTCCATAATATTGTAAATTTCTTAATTACCTTTCTGAATATATCTTGTTTAGATCCTAAG
The DNA here is from genome assembly GCA_019776745.2 of Taxus chinensis. Taxonomy (NCBI): domain Eukaryota; kingdom Viridiplantae; phylum Streptophyta; class Pinopsida; order Cupressales; family Taxaceae; genus Taxus; species Taxus chinensis. The sequence continues at coordinate 658,965,389 of CM034147.1, read as the reverse complement.
TCCTTTTGGAGCTCTCGAGATTTCTTCTTAAAGCTTGGGGCTGTTTTTGCATTGTGCACTGCCTAGGCCTCCAAGACCCACTTTTGCCTAAAGTCCTCCAAAACTTTTGGAACCTTTAAAAAACTTCCAAAACTGATTTAAAAATGTTATTGGATCTCTGGTATTCCTCCTTATGATTTTAGGCCTTCTGTATTGCTCTAGGGGACGTGTACCAGTTTTAAGAAGACTAGGGGAATAACCTCTCCTAAAGCTTTCCAAAAGCATATCTTGATGAATCATGTTCTAAAAGCACTTGAAATTAATGGATAGATATAAATCACCTATGTTCCCACTAACATGATTCCTTTAACTATTCAAATATGGGGAAATAGGACTGATTTAGCGATTAGGGTGACCTAGGAAAGTGTTTGAAGAGGTCTAGAATCAAAAATTTTGACATTGGGGTCTGTTGTCATGCTTGAAAATTGGGGATTCTCATATTGCACATGTGCATGAAAACACATAATCAATACAAATCATCATACAATAGATTGAAAATTTATCTAACTGGGTTTGCAGAAGTGGGGATTAAAAAGTGCCCTAAACTATTAAATGAAAAAATGACAAAGTACCTAAGAGATCAAGAGGTTGTTGATAGACAAACCGAAATAAATTGGTCTACAACAATTCCTTTGCGAAAAATGCCTTCAATAAGACCACATAAAACTACATGTTCTAAAGGGGTATCAAGTGGCTTATCCTTTCATCCAAACTCTATAATGTCCCTAGCTGAACATTTTTAAATAATTTCATATTTATAGGAAACTGTTATGGAAAAATTAATAAAACCTGATGTTTATAGAAAATCCTAATGGAAAAAAACTAAAATACTGGAATTACTGATAAACCCCTGGAAAAAATACATAATTTGTATACAAAATAACAATCATAAAACACTTAAAATAGTAATTTTTAATTTAATTTTCAACCCAAAATTTTAGAGAAATAATTTTTGACCATACACATGAAATTTTATAATAAATCATATCCCAGATGGCTAGAAAAATGCCTCGAAATCTAGAAAAGACAATCCATATGGTATGGCTAGCTCATAGATTTTTGCGGATAACTATAGTTATCATATAGAGCATTGTAGCAGTCATACGAAATATTGTAGCAGGCTTTAAAATTTTAGGAATCTTCAATATCTTCACCAATTCTCACAAAAAAACATCAACTAAAAATATTCTACAACCATTCAGTGTAAATGTGACCTTTGAATGAAATCACCAAGAAGATACTGATGGTTTTCGTCCCCAAAATTTTTTACAACTATAATGGTTTTCATCCTTATGTTGATACATGATGAACTATAAGGCTCAATCAATTAATAAAGATTGATTGTAAAAATTCCTCCTTATAATGAGAACTCTCAATTTATAAAGCTCAATTGCATCTTTTAGGGTCAGGGTTACACTTTTAGGTTTTACCCTTTTTCTTTCATTTTTAATTTTCCCTTTTCTCACTATTTTCTTTTATTTCTAATAATAATAAATTAATATTAAGTTGTCACCTGTTTTTGTTTTTTAATAAAAAGTAAGTCACTTAGACAACTTATAATATTAACTTTATTATTTTTAACTTTATTTCTAAAAAAATACATGGCAGTCCACCCTTGCCAAAAATTGTTTGTCCTCAAGCAATGTTGGTTCAACTTTTACTTCTCCACTCTAAACCTTTATGTCAATGTCAGGATCCCAAATAATTTTAAGAACTCTTCACTGTGCTTTTGTTGCACAACTTTAATACAACTAAAATCTTAAAATCCTAGATCCCAAATCATCCATGTGAATTGGTATGACCAATTGCCCAAATTTTCAAACTATGGGAAAACTTCTGGAAACTATTTCATTCTAGAAATTTCAACCTTAACCAGAAACTGTTGAAATTAGCAAGTATGACCACCATCATGCTTACATTGTGCTTCTCTGATACAAGTAAAAATCGACAATCCTTTATACTCCTTAATGTTGTTAACCACTCATCTTCCACATCGATTCAACTTATTACAAATGGAAACTACCGTTCCAATGTTAAGAGATATAACTGAATCAACGTCAATATAAGAAGAGAAAACTAATGTTTCCCTATCTAGAAAACCACTAATCTTGTAAGGAGGAAAACCCTCTACCAACTTACTGTTATTCACAAAGTTATATGAAAACATAGTTTGGATGATTGCATTCCAAACTTCATATTTATAACCCACCTAAAATATTTGACTTTCTTCCAAAAGAGAGTTCAAATCACCTATTTAAGGGTTGGAAGTAATTTTGCCACAATCTCTCCCCATTCAATACCAAGGTGGCTACAATGATGATTCTATTTGACTGAAACCTTTCTCTAACCTTTTATGTCAAGGATATTCCCTTAAATTATGTAAACTTGCATTTATTCATGATAGATAACAATAGTTTTAGGCTTTATATTTTCAAGATCAACAACATGATAATGGTATAACAACTATAAAAATGAATCTTCTATGTAAAAAATAAAAAATTTAGCAATGTGGAGGTTTAAAACCACCATACAAGGACTGAAAATTCAAAATGCTCCATTAACACTTACAAACTGAAAAGTCCTCCTTCCCATGAATGGAAACACTTTTATGGCTGAAAAAGATGCCATGTAATAGCTAGGAATGAGGATGATAGTAAACCCAAAGTTATATTATGTGAACAATAATATTTGTCATATTTTTTGTGTAACATAGTTGCAAAAAGTGAGCATCATTTCTTCCTCTTATACCTGGTTTGTATTCTTGTGAAAATGAATCTGAATTTGAGCTTCTTTCATCAAACTCCTTGAAATCCTTGAAGTGCCTTTGTATTTGTTGGTCCCAAAATCTGTCGCCTGGGTAGATCTATGGATAGAAAAGCCAACAGTGTGCAGGGCATAGCCCCTCTTTGAGTCAGCAAAGTGAAACTAGTTTATTGCTATTCTACCAGCAGGAATCTGTGCAAGTCTCACAAATTCTGCCTTCGGGGGTTTGGGATCTCATCCCAGTAGGGTGTTTCCGACTGTGAAAAGAAAGGAAAGAAAGAGAAGATGAAGAAAGAGCAGGTCCGAAGGAAGAAAAGAAATGAATTCCAAAGCAGAAAGGTCAGAAGGTTTATGTTTTGGGATTGGTAGTAAACAGAGCCAAACCTACTTGCATAAACGAGTAAAGCAATACTGATGATGAATAAATGACAATAAAACAGAAGTAGATTTAACAGAATAAACACATAGATCTGACATAAGAAATATCTGATGCAAATAACACATGTATTCAGCACAAAGTCTAAATATTGTATTAATAATTCCTTCTGTTACAAAAAGCTCAAAGTCTTTTCTCCTCACTCCTATTTTTCATCTGAAAGATATTCACTCATCCATCCACAATACAACAAGTATTGGAGTATTTATAGAAGAAGGAGAGAAAAGAAGGCAAAAAGGAGCCAAAAACCTATTTACAAAGATATTTACAAAATATCTCAAAGTCATGTTGACTTTTGACAACTTGATGGATGACATCATCCCATGGTGCAACATGGATGATGTCATCATTTGTGCCAACATACTTTAGATATTTAAAAGAAAGTCGAAGAAGAGAGAGAAGAGGAAGAAGAAGAAGAAGAAGCCACTATTCATCATCATCATCCTGCGGATGAAGGGAGTAGCCTGCTTTTGCTGCTGCTCAGGTGACGAGATGTGGAATTGGGCAGCGGTATTCCATGAACTTGCTGATCATGGGCTCTAGTTGATCCTGGGAAGGATCCTTGTGTCGCTCACTGATCGCCTCGCAAGTCTCCCGCTCGTCTATGAGCTTCTCTGGGAGTTTGGAATATTCTTTCTCCGCTTCTATGAGGAATCCGATGAAATCCCGACAGGCCAGTAGGTTATTGATAGATTCTGCGTCAAAAGTGACCTCTGGCCCCAGCCCTCGTGAAACGATCTCCTTGAAGATCTGAATTGTTTCATCGACTTTTCTTAAGGTGAAGGAAGGAGTAAGCAACCCTGGAGACATGTTGAGAACGATTTGTTCCATTTGGTGCATTGCGTCCAGGGCTTCTTCCTTTACCTTGTCGATCTTTTCAAGGACAAACTCCAGTTGATCCATCCGGTAGTCCAGGGTGGAAATGAATTTGTTGAGGGCTCTGGGATGACCGAAGACACCGAACTTGACCAGATCTTCGACTGAACAGTCGAACATTTGTTGAAAGGTCTCATGCTGCAGCCTAGCATGGTCCAGCTCTTCTGATATGGGTCCTGCTAACGCTTGGAGTTCTTTATTCACCTTGTTGATATTCAGATATAAATCAGAGAACTTGGCGATTACTCATTCACTGTCCTTGAGGATCTGACTCCTCCAAGCGGAAACGGCCATGCCCTGCTCACCGATCTTTGCATATTCATTAATTTTATCCTAGCTCAGAGGCTCAGGAGTCTCGGTGGCAGTTGTGGGAGGTGCACTACCCATCTTCTGTAAGGCTTGGAGCAGATGTTTGTTTTGCTCTTTCAATAGCCTTTTCTCTTCTTTAGCTTCTTGAAGCTTCTTACAGAGGGCGTCGACTGCAGATAGGGCCTCTCCCTGAAGGCTTTCCGAAGATGTACCCATTGTGACCTGAGTCACTGTATAATCTGTCGGAGACAGATCCTTTTTATCCTTGAGGGGATTAGGGTATGCGATCTCCATTACCCTCTCTCCCGAAGCACTCTGAGAGAAGCGCGTGACGGGATTCTGCTTCTTTGCCCCTTTTGACGGGATGACAGAAAAGTCCATCGGAGCGATGGGAACTTTTCTTTTCTGCTGACTTAAGTGCTGGGAGATCCAGGCTGGACTTATGGGAGAAGGGCCAGAAACAGAGAAGGGGGCAGCTGCAGTAGTAGAAGGGAAAAAAGTGGAGACACTTGGAGGCGGCATCGAGAGGGAAGCCGAGGAAGTGCTCACGGGAGGAAGAGATACTGCAGGAGAGGAAGACATAGGAAGGGAAGGGAGCTCAGAGATGAGGGAAGAAATGGAGGGGGACAGATCCGCGAGAGAAGAGAAGATGGATGAAGAAGCGGGAGGAACAGTAGAAGAAGGGGGAGAGGACACGACTAAAGGAATGGCTCGCTTGAGTCACTCAAGGAGGGGAAGGAGGAGAAGAAGAAGGGACAGAAGGGACCTCAAGTGTTGTAGCAGTGCCGACATCTTGAGTGGATGGGCCTATTGGAACATCCTCTTCTGCTTCTTTCTCTGGAGAAGCCAGAGTTATAACTTGTTCTGGTGCAGCGGAAGGAGGACTCTCAGGAGCTTCCTCTTGAGTGGTGTTGGATTCACCCTCTTTACTTTTACCCTTTGCCTTTAGGCTGCTATTTTGATCGAGGAGGTGTGTTACCCAACGGAGAGGTCATGAAATCAACTCCGAGGTAGATGAGCCCGTTCATTCGGCACCAATGCTCTGTCCTGCGCAGAGTTTCCTTGATCCTTTCCTCAATTGTCTGAGGAGCTTTGGTTCTATCAATTGCCGCAAAAGGCCAATCGTCCCCACCTGTGTCAAGATATACTTGATCCACTTCCTCTTCAGTAGTTTGGTAGCCTTTGGGGACGAGGGCTACCCCATATTGGATGATTTCTGCCAAGGCCAACCGAGAATGGTCCTTCCTCCTAAGCTCCACCTCATGATATAGGTCAATGTAAACATCCTCGATCTGAGGGATGTGGATTGGATCGAGCTTGGCCCTAGGAAGAAAATTTCTCAGGTCGAAGGTAGGCCTTGCTGGGAAGTCATGTTTCAGATTTAGCAGCTCCAGCTCTGCAAACATGTCTTTTGCCTTGTGGTGAGTTAGACATGTATATCTACCCACTGTGAGGGGGAAAGGAGTTCCACCCTTCTTTCTTTTTTGGCACTTTTCATGATAAGTGACCAGCTGTCTTGACAGCTCCAGCAGGATCAACTTAGGCCCAGCATACCTTGGCAGTCTAGTTGGCTCTCCCAAGAAGTTGGCTGCCCTCAGATATGTGAATGTGGGGAATTGGGTGAACAGGGCCCCCCATTTCTCAGTGGCTGCCACTATACTCTTGGTTGTGCGACCGTAAGTCATATTTGGCCTCAACAGGCAGATGATGAAGTAGAAAAATGCATCATTGATCTTTGTGAATTGAGGGATGCTATTTTCCAGCTTCAATTCTGGATAGTATTCATAAATTTTGACCTGGGGCCAAACCCCACTCCGCGTCAGGGCTGGATAGTCTCTCTCTGAAGCTGTAGCGTAAACAACATAGGAATTCATGTAGAATCTCCCAGTTGTGGTAAATTGTTGTAGCTGCTCAGAGATCGTGCTGCTTATTATTTCCGCCCAGCAAAAGCGTTGATCGGGCACATTCTTGTTCATAGTCTCTAAGTACCGCAACATCCATTTGTGGAAAAAGTGGGCGTCAGGAAGCCCAAACACCCTGCTCAGGAACGTGATAGTGTCGCTGAGCTCCTCTGAAAAATCACTGCGGTGAATGATTTGTGGCCAACGGGTCACTACCTTTTTATTTTTTCAGATAGACCTCGTTCATCAGCTGCATACACTGATCTTCATTGTCATCCCATGCCTTAATGCACTCATCTTGGCTGACGGCCACAAAGTGCCGGTGATGAGGAATGCCGAGTATTATCTCAAAGTGGCGGGCAGTGAGGTTGATTACGACCTCGCCCTTCTCATTTACGACACATCTTGTGTCTTTGTTATAACACCGGGCAACCACCATCATGAATTCATTATTAACGGCGCTGACTGGGATTCCTCCAGCGAAGTGCAGGGCACTGCCTATCAGCTTGTCCATCCATGGACTTCTTGTAACTTTCTGAGTCCTGACCCAGAATTCCTCCATATCAATATGCCCCAACTCTGAATCTCTGATGTCCAGGTCACACTCGGCCTGGGAGTCGGGCATTCTGACCCTCTGATATTTATACTTCATTTCCTCTTCCGTGAGTTTGGCCTTGCCTTTGGATTTGGTGGGTCTCTTGCTTGATGTTGACATATGTTCTTCTGATTTTAGCTGATGATCTGCAAGAATGAGAAGTGAAACCCAATCGGAGAAAGTTGCGTCAGCTGTTTGATTTGCCATTGAAATGCTGACAGAAGAAAGAGTTAGCAATTTAAAGGCCTCGGGGCGCATGGTGCACAGATATTGCAGTTTGCAGAGCTAAATAGGTAAGGCGCACAGGAAAAGGGTGTTGCAAGGGATAAATCAGCGCCAAAGGGTGCATGGCGCATAGACACTGCAGGGTGCATTTTGTGTTGCTGTAAGGACAAGTGCGCCTGCGCCATGTGGATGCATTTTATAAAGGGCGCACGGAATCTTTGTGTTACACGGGAACAGGATGCGCCCGTGGCACATGTATTCATCATGTTGCATGGAACTTAGGTGTGCCAAAGGTGCATATAGGGTTTATGTAACATGTGCATTTTGCGCGCCTAAGGGAACTCGGCGCGGCGCATGGAGGGTCTGTATGACACAATGTTACTATGATGAGGGATGCGCCTGCGCCTTTATAGCTTAACAATTGGCGCATAGGGCAGAGCTGCTACATGGATGCTGGGTGTGCCGAAGGGCACAAGAATTATTTATGTTGTATCTAATTTTGATGCGCCGAGGGGCACATGGAAAGCATTTGTAGCATGCGAGGGAAGTGCACCATGAGGGCGCATCCTTTTATGATGTAACAGGCAGGAAAGGCACGCCATTGACGTGGCTGCTCTCTGTGTAACAGGGGCAACAGGTGCGCCAAGGGCGCAACTGTTTTTAATGCTACAGGCGAATGCTCAATGTGCCAAAGGAGAAAAATGCAGTTTCCTTTTTAGGCTTGATTCTCAGAGGGTTTCCACATCAGGCCAAAACTCTCTTTGCAAGTTTTACTGGGTTGATAGAAATGGTTTTAAACCAAGGTTTTAAGCTATTGCTCAGGACAAGACTCTCTCTACCAGCAGATCTGGAAAGAGGAGGAAAAAATGGAAAGATAGCAGGGGGGAGGGACAGCAAGTTCATGATTCATTTCTTTTCAATTCATACTGAACACGACCCACAAATAGCCAAAAACCACCAAAAACAAAATGCGCATGAAGGGCAGAAGGCCACTTACTCGTAATATAAACGATGAAAAAGCGTGAGAACGGGTCCCACAACATGATCGAAAGCGATAAGGCAGGTGTGCTGATAGGGGTCAGAGAAAATAATGAAAATAGTCACGTGATTGCTCCGGTGACAATGAAAACGCAGACGCACTTATATATAGGTGAGGGCAACAATAAATGCGCCACCAAATTTTTAAAGTGGCGCACCGAAAGACTTGTCAACAGGGAATTATGCGCGCCTTTGGTGCACCAAAAGGGGTGTCGACATAGGATTATGTGCGCCTAAGGCGCACCAGAAAGCGGCGCAACAAAAGATATGTTGACAGGGAAGGCGCATACACCTTGGCGCATGTAGGGAAAACTCAACATAGAGAGGCGCACCAAAATGCCTCGTTGACACAAGAAGACATGCGCCAAAGGATTAAAGGGGGGCACATCAAATTTTTATGTTGCGTAGTCATTATATGTGCCTGGCCAAAAGACCAAAAATGACAAAGTTCGGGAAAACCAGATTTCTCGGAAAGGGATTTTGCAACGTTCCGAACGCAAGGGATCCCTAATGAGGGATCAGAACAAAATTTTGGTATGGTTATCTATAAAATTACCCTTGTCAATTTTGCGGGATAACAGTATTGTGTCAACAACTTCCTCTATATGAAATATGCCTTGAAACACTACCTCCTTTTCCTTAGGCTATGACCATGGCATGCTCAAAATTATGCTCATCACTTCTAAACTCCTGCCATAATACGTACCTTGTGTTCCAAATATTCCTACCATGACACCCAAGCTATATATTTTGGTAAATATCATGGATCAGAATTTATGTGGGCTATAAAATGATTGTAACAGTCATATGTTGCTCAAAATTTCTCTCTAAACAACAAAGTGTAGGCTAGAATACTTGCACTTAGTGATCCCAATAGGTGAGACCTCCTACACACACCACCAACAAAGAAAATTTCCTCAAACCTGCAGATCTATAGCTGCTAACAAAATAGATCATCACTACAAACCATGAATTTTTCAAAATTATCAGTAGGAACATAGTACCCTGGCTGCAAAAATGAGTCCCTTTATTCCAAATCAAAAATGTAAAGGTTAGAAACCACCCTGTACTAGCTAAAAACACTTCAACAATGGTGATGGGCTGAAAACTCCTCCACCATGTGCCCAAAAACCCTTCTATGACTACAAATAAGATATGGAAGAGGCTAGAAATATTCTGAACAACAAATCTAAGGTTGAAACCCACATTCATATTGGCCCTTGGTTCATGTTTCTTGCATCCAACACTTATCCCTACTATGTATAGTTGGTGACTTCCAACAAGAAAGCCCCATTTTGCAAATATCTCATTTTGTGACCACCTTAATAGTGTAATATTGAGTATATCCAAAATAGACAAAACATTGTCATATTGAAGTGTCTTACCTAAGGATAGACCCTCAATTGTCTTTATGCATTGTGTGGCTCAAGCCACTTGGTTTCTTTGAAAATATACCTCCCTTATTTTTTGTTGTATCCATGCTTGGGACTCCATTCATTGTACCATTCTTAGTCATAAAACCTTGAACATTCAATTGAAATTTATTTTATTTACCATCTTTCCACATCAAGCAGCATGTGGTGACTATCTTCATTTGGTCATCACCCACAATCTTATCTTCAAGTGTAGTACTTAGCTCTGATGAGTGATCTATGAACTATAAACATTTATTCATCACAATGTGGTTAGAATGCACAAAAAACCCTATATGATTCATCATAAACTTCCTTCTAGTCCAAGTGCAAGAGATGGATAACTCAATAATAATATTAATGCTTCTATCCACTTTTACCCTCAAAAGATCACGGATCCCATATGCAAAAACAATCTTGAACTTGAATCAAAGGGTCCACATGTCATGTACTATAAGTTGTATCCCTTACTCTATCACCCTTTTTAGCATGCTTTCCATGATGACAAGAAGTTTACAGTGATATAGGAGGAAGAAACAAAACTGAAATATGATCATCATTTTCATACCTTAGGCTACCAACAAGGAGCTCACCCTCCTTTTCCAAAGTAGGAATTGTGGAGATACCTTCAACACTTTTATCCTTATGATTCAAAATATTTTCTTCAAATGCATGTCCATCCACAATGTTACTCTGAAAATCAATCAATGGCTTACCCTTTGGAAATTCAAAGGGTGGTACATGTTCATCCATCTTGAACTCTTTACATCCAATAAGTAAAGCCCATTTTGCCTCAAATTCATCACTATTTTATTGACATATGCTATCATTAGAAGTCAATAAAACATATTCTATTACCAAATAATTTTGACATTCAACTTGTATGTTAGCTATTTTCTATTCTTGCTCAATGATGTCTTGTGGCTTTGAATTTGACTGTTCTTATTGCTTCTTCATTATAATGGGAGAATTATTTTCTTTAATTTTTTGTATGCATTGATTTTCTTAAGTAGTTATTGACTTATCTTCATTATCTCTTTTTATACATTCATCACACCTTTTTTGGGTCCTCATTAAATCCTTTACGCTTGTGTGCAATGTCGTTAGTTTCTTTTCAACCACATTCTATGGTTATTTTTCTTCCTTCAAGAGAAACTCTTTTGGTTTTGGCTCTTTGGCAGTTTCTTGAGGCTTAAATTTTTACCCTTATTTATTTCTATCTCCCTCCATGCCTTTAGATCCTTCTGATATTCTTACAAAGCTTGCAACATTTCTAACATGGATTCTTGCATTGTCCTCATGATTCATAGGATAGCCAAATCACAACTTTGATACCAGTGTCACCCATCAAGAATAAAATATTCTAAAACCCTATTAGAATCAAGCTAAGACAACTAAGCATGCTATCGATGCAAAATTTTAATTTTTTTTGCACAAACTTGCTTCTATATACAACATTTGTCTCGAGAGTATACTTCTTATCCCTAACCTATTCCTCACTTGAACATAGATTTCAAGGGGACTTTGAACCAACATTAACAATTGTTGCCTTTACTCCAATTGTTTCTTCAAGAAGATGTTGAAATTATTGCTCCCCCTATCTAATGGGAGAATTACGAGAAATATGATGGAAAACTCAAGTTAGTGATTACAACTTAAGAGGGCTTGTAAAGTAATTAGGGATTGGATGAAAAATATAATCCATGAATCATGACAAAGTTGTGAGTTGTGAAATTGAACCATGATTGCAAAAGAATAGAAATTAATTTCGGTACTATCTTTTCAACTATTTTCCAAGATTATGATAAATGGCCCTGCATATATTGGAATCTTATGGGCATGGTTGAAGCTGTAATTTTTCATGTTGTAAACTACAATTTTTTTTCTAAAAATGTAGGCTTTCTAACATACACAAATACATATTACTTCAACCAAAGATGTGAAGTACATTGGGATCACATAATTTTATCCCTATAACTTGGAGAGAGATTTGTTTTTGTCCCAAAATGACTCCAATGATTGCCATGTTATTGATCATTGAACTCAATATGCTATCATTGTCATTAATGGCAAAAAACGCCTTGTTTATTTTCCATATGTTGTTAGGATATGGGTACGGGTTCAAAACACAGGTGTGATGATTTTTAAAAACCCTTGATCTGGGTACATTTTGGGTATGTCTGTATGTATGTATATATATAGACACACAATTTTCATATATATACTCATATTTCTCATTTTTTAGTCTATAAGAAATAAAAATATTTATAGATATTGTAAGATCAAGGTTCAAAACATTCAATATACTTAAAATTTACCATTTTAATTAATCATGTGGCACAATACATATGATATATGAATATCATGTCAATATGAATACAAATAATCTAGAATATATCATTTAGATTTTCCTCGAAATAAAATTCTTGTATGCCACTCCCACTAACCACTAGCTCCATTTTCAGTAGTTCTTCTATCCACTCATTTTGAACTCCTTTGAATGTCACCTTCGCTATTAAATACTGAGAGTTGGATAAGAGTGGCTGCAGAGGAATTCAAGCCTATAATATTTGGAAGAATATCCCAAATTTTGTGAGGAACTCTAACATAGTCCTCAGACTTGTGTGATAGGAGGTGCAAATTGAAATGCACATATACCAAATCTTCAATCTTTTTGGATGTCATCTTGTTTTGTTTAGCTGAGTGGATAAAGAAATATCTACTCCAATTTTTCTACGTGTAAGAATTACTAGCCATATGTTACTAAGAAAATTTTGTTGGAAATTTCAAATAAGTAACATACTCAAATTATATAGTAAATTAATTTTTCAATAATTTTCATGCTTGTGAGAGATTTTTTATGGCGATAGGTCATAGATACTTGGTATGATGGCCATGTATATACCACCATTTGACTAGGCTAATAATGTACTTGTCAAATAGAGACTCAACCTCTCCCTTGTTGCCTTCTAAAGTTACAAATATGCACATTTCATTGTGGACCACACTAACTATAAATGGATTAGGAAAAAGTATTCTGGATGCTGCCTTGGTTTCATTTGCAACTTAAAATTCATCATATGGTGGTTTGTTGTTCAATATCCCAAGTATTTAAAAGCTATAATACTTTGGTTTAAGTTCATATGCAAGGAGATGTAATGGGATGGTAATTTTATTCCACCTCTTTATGAACACACTCTTGAATTCATTATAGAAGGTTTTTTCTCAATATTTCTCTTTTGTTTGTATGACCTCTCTCATACATTTGAACATGGATTCTATTCCATCATAAATCTCTCTATGCATACAACATCAATAGTTACATATTTGACTATGGATAGAATGGGCTCTGTAAAGCTGAGCAAGTACTCAACGTTGACCCACCATTCATCATCAAGGACCAATGATTTTACCTTTACAGCTTTCTATATGTTTACATGCCTACACCTAGTCTAAACATTATTGATCACCATATTGCTTAAGGTCTCTTTTACCTTCACAACTCATCTCAAAATGAACGTGTGAGAGGAAAACTTTGACTTTGTAACCTTTAACCACTCCAAAATCGAGAATCTTTTGAATATAGCCTGTGACATGTGATGGTTTGTGATAACCATTTGAATGTCATTTTCCTTTGTTTAAATTTTCTCAATCCATGAGGTTTTCCCAATCTTTTGTAGCATAAAATTGAGGGAGTAAACAACAAAAGGGATCCAAAATATGTTCCCATATCTTCCCTCTATGATTAATCATGTTGCTACAATTTTAATCATTTTTTGTGATGATTTAGACAATATACTAGGGGTCCATTTAATCAATAGCCTCTATCAAAATGTCAGCAATAAATTGAGCATTTTTTATTTCCCTTCACAATAAATTGCTTTTAGGAACATTGTCCCTTTAGGGCATATTACAACAACATTTATTAGGGGTATTTATTTCAAGCATCTTTCAATCCATCTAAAATGATGAAAACCCTTGAATCCTTCCTTGAATATCTAATTGGCTACAAATAAGTTTAAATGTGTTCCACTTCTTTTACCAAAAGTGTGGTTTGAACCTTTTCGTAACCTAGGGTTTTGTACTTTTGTGGATCTTTGTTGATAGCCTTCAACATTTATTTCTAATATGGAGACATTAATACATTGAAGATCATCCCACATGCATAAAATGCATTGAGAAACCAACTCATCAACAAGGTCCCTCTTCTCATTATTGAATGTTTTTTTCGTTGCTCCTTTTGGCTTTTTCTGTGAGGTTTCTTCATATAAAGGGGTATCAAGTGGGCAAGCATGAGTTTGAGTTTTTCGTGTTCCCTTTTTTTAAATAAAGTATTTTAAGTTTTCTAAGTGATTTAATTTTTATTTAAAAAAGAAAGGTGAGAACTTATTATTACTTTTTTATTATTAAAAATAAAAGAAAAGGGTGAGAAAAGGGAAAAAAAGGGTAAAATCTAAAAGTGTAACCCTAACCCTAAAATATGCAATTGAGTTATATATATTGAGAGCTCTCCTCATTATAAGGGGGAATTTTACTATCAATATTTCTCAATTGATTGAGCCTTCCAGTTCATCTATTATCAACATAAGGATGAAAACCCTTGTATTTGTAAAAGATTTCAGGGATGAAAACCCTCAATATCTTCTTGGTGATTTCATTCAGAGGTCAAATTTATGTTGAATAGTTACAAAATATTTCTAGTTTATGTTGGTTTATGAGATTTTGTGAAGATATTAAAGATTTCTAAAATTTTGAAGCTTATTACAATATTACGTACTACTACTATAGTATTTTGTACAATTTTTATAGTAATTTGTAAGGCTATTATGGTGCTCTGTACGATAGTTACATTGATCTATACAACCCTATCAGCTAATCGTATCTTTCAGACATCTTTTCCATCTTTTCAAAAAAAATTATAACCATCAGGGATGTCATTCACCATAAATTTTCATGTCTACAGTTAGTAATTTCTATGAAATTATGGGTTCAAAATTAAATTAAAAAGTATAGTTTTCATAATTTATTTTACGGTTTTCATTTTCTATACAAAATTTGTACTTTTTCCAAGGGTTTATCATTAATTTCAACTTTTCATATTTTTTTCCATTAGGGTTTGCTATAAAATTTAGATTTTATTAATGATACCCTGAGGGTTTCTAGTAAATCTAGAATTAAGATGGAATACCCTACTTTATCAATCAAAAAAGAACAATGGCAGACATCACCTTAAATATTTTAGGAGTGTTAGTAAGCCCTTGTGCTACTTTGACAAAAAGAATAAAGTGTGTCCCCTATAGATCTCCTCCCTTGAAATTAAGGGCATTATATTACAAAGACCTATGTGTGTACTACCCCAATAGACAAGAATTTTTTTGTGATAAATATGTAGAACACCCACTCTTATCCATCCACAAGAAACAAATAAGGAAGTTTAACGCATTCATAATCACAGTCACATATGTGTTGCTCCTTGAATTTTTTAACGCGGGTCATGTGATTATTGAGCCTAGAAAATTTTCCTATTAGACATTGTAGTCGAAGAAAACTAGATTTAAATGTTAATTCATTTAGAATATAACCAATAAATCTATGTGACATTTGCATCTTGAAATTGATAAATAAACATTCATGCATTCACATTGTTATGTTATGTAAGCATGAATGTTCACCTGATAACAAATGTGTTGCAATCAACAATGAAGAAGTTCACACATCTTGCAACTCCTTAGCATTAAATAGCTAAGAAGATAAAGACATGGGGGATATATCATGTATATAATAGTAATTAGGTAGATAATATTTTTGGTTTACTTTTGAAATATGATGTAGGTACATAGAGATAAATGATATTAATAACTTAACCAAGCACCTAATGTTGGAGAAAAAGTTGGTAAAAGGTGGAAGCAAACATAATAAATTGCAAGTAAAGGGAGAAAATTCATCGTCTTAACCGAGCACCTAATGATGGGAAGAACTCTGGTAAAAGGTGGAATCAAACATAATAAATTGCAAGTAAAGGGAGCATATTCATCATCTTACCCAAGCACCTAATGTTGGGAAGAAGGTTGGTAAAAGGTGGAATCAAACATAATAAATTGTAAGTAAAAGGAGTAGATTCATTGTCTTAACCGAGCACCTAATGCTGGGAAGAACTCTGATAAAAAGTGGAAGAAAACATAATAAATTGAAAGTAAAGGGAGCACCTAACCTAATGCTGGTAATACCACTGGTAAAAGGTAGAATCAAACATAATAAATTGCAAGTAGAGGAAGCAGAGTCATCATCTTAAGTGATAATCTAATTTTGGGAAAAACACTGGTAAAAGGTGGAATCAAACATAATAAATTGTAAATAAAGGGAGAAAATTCATCTTCTCTCTTAGCTGAATCCACATGCATAAACATACATCAACTAACAAGCAGACAAAAGAACCAAAAAATGTGTTGGTCTTACCTTACTGGCCCCTAAGCTCACCACACTATCGACTTCTCTACCTCCTTATCAAAATCCTTCTCCTACCACTCTTCCTTTTCATGGGGCACTCCAAGTAGCTCCCAAAGCACATCGACAACTCTAGGTTCCCCTACAAAAAGAGGATAGCTAGTTTAACAAAAAAAAATTATCTGAGGATCATTTTGAAAGACAAAACAAAGGGATAGTCTGAGAGAGCGTACGACACATCTTGGTGACAAGTTATTTGCTTCCCCGGAAATAAAATAGTCTTGTCAGCTGCCAATGCTTGTGTGATACCATAGAGCTAGGATAACCAATAGTCAACCATTAGACAACCACTTCAAATAATAAAGGATCAAGTTCAATTATTTTTGGTTTGATTTGGTAGGTTATATGGTCAAGCGACGCAACTGTCAAGTCTGTAGACTTTATTTGAATCTTCTTAATTATTTGAATTGTTCCTTAATTTTTTGAAGGTGAATGGTTCAACAATATTTGAAATTTCAAAATGGTTCAAAAAGGTTCTAATTATAACTTACAAAAGCATGCATAGTCACGTAAATAGAATATAAAAATGATTTAAAATAAATATTTCACTACCACTTTTCATATTATTTCACTATACGATACATTTCACTTATCATATAATATTTTAAGAACAATACTCTCTTATTCATGATCATTAAAACATTTAGTTTCTAATTCATGAGCATTAATACATTTAGGCTCTAATTCATGATCATTAATACATTAAGCACCAACATTTAAAAACACATTGTCACCACTTTGTTTTGTAGAAGTCTATTTCTTACAATTCCTATTAGGATTGCAACTATGGTTTATAGAATAAACTATCACAATAATTACTTTCATTATTAGTAGTTGTTTTCATAACACTACAAGACTTTTTGGTTGTGCATACATCCACCATCATGCCCACCTATTAGTGTTTCCATTGCATACTTTTGTGTAATTGCTAGTTTTATTTGGTCTTTAGAGGCAATAATAGGTGGGGAAAATGGATAATATAATGGATATGAAGGCTTACATTGAGATGGAGATGTAGATTTACATGGAGATGGACATTGAGACCGACGTGCAAATTGAGAAAAATCATAAGTTGTAATCATTTTCAAGAAAGTAAGGACATTTATGGTCCCATGGAATTTCATCTATAGAACCTCTAACTGCTAAAATTATACCAAATTGTTCTACCAACACCCTTCACAATCTGCCCAAAAATCACCTTAGAGTTTTTTCACTTGACACTCCAAATGCAAACAAACAATATTTATTTTGATTTTTGCTTCAATTTTTTCAGTTTAGTTAATGTACAAATCCAAGCACCATATTCTCGAGCGAATCCAAACCAAAAATGCAAAAATTTCAGTTGTAAATAAAAAATACACAACAACAGAGTGAGAAACACTCGCAATGGTATTTGCTCTGTAAAATTTTTGTCACCATATTTTGACCACCTCATTCAAATTTGTTTACAGATCATTAGGCCCTACAAAATAATTGGAAAAAGAATCTCTAAGCTGTTATCATCTTCCACAAGTACCAGTTGAAAATAAATACTACGAGAACATGTGCGAGAAGATCATTACATAAGTATATAGAGAAGAGGTAACTAGAGGCATGAGCTTTACCATTCACTATCTTGAGCAGGTCTTTTCTGGGGTTTTCTACAAGCTTGAGTAGAATTATGTGTTGTGGGAGTATGATGTGGTCCCCAAGATCACATGACACCCATAATAAACCCCATAAGATGACATACATCATACCCACACATGTCAACCCATCACCTGCTCGCATTGCACCAAACTTCCTGGAACCAATTGACGCCACTGGAAATTATCGTTAGGAAAGTGACACATTTTTTGGTGAGTTGGCATGTTATTGGTAAGTTGGATAGGACGTGGCTGGATGGCTCACCAACCTAGGAGGAAGGCTCCGAATCCTATCATTTCACTCCCCATTTTCACCATTCCCCTCCTTCCACTGTATCCTTCCTTCCCCATTCAGGGTTCATTTTAAGAGACCTCTTGGAAATCGAAGGTGGAGAATACCTGGCGAATATCCTCGAAACCGGTTTCGCGGGAAGGCGAATTTTTTGGGGGTTGTATGAAAAAATTTCGCCTGATTGTCAAGTGCTGCGACAGAAGGCTACAGACGTGCAACAGGAGATTTTGCTGTCGCACGTCAAAAAAATGTATTGACGCGCGTCAACAGACCTTAGTGACGCGCGTCAACAACCGTAATGATGCGCGTCAATAGACCTCAGTGACGCGCGTCATTACGGTTGTTGACGCGCGTCCCTGAGGTCTGTTGACGCGCGTCAATACATTTTTTTGACGTGCGACAGCAAAATCTCCTGTCGTGCATCTGCAGCCTCCGACCTCTAATTTCTCATTGAAAAATCTCGGTGTCGCTCATCAACAAACTCTTTGTCACTGAGGATGCTGACACGCGTCACAGAGGGTGTTGTCGCGCGTCACTGAGGGTGATGTCGCGCGTCACTGAGGGCGATGTCACGCGTCACTGAGGGGGATGTCGCGCGTCACTGAGGGCGATGTCGCGCGTCACTGAGGGGGATGTCGCGCGTCACTGAGGGGGATGTCGCGCGTCACTGAGGGTGATGTCGCGCGTCACTAAGGGTGATGTCGTGCATCACTGAGGGGGATGTCGCGCGTCACTGAGGGGGATGTCGCGCGTCACTGAGGATGTTGTCGCACGTCTGTAGCCTCTACCCTTTTCTTGCTCATCAAAAAAATCTCCATGTCGCTCGTCAACAAACTCTTTTTCATGCATCTACTATGCGTCAATATCTGCAGTATCTCCTTGTCTACAAACCCTCTTTGTCACGTGTCAATAACTTACCCCCTTGTCGCGAGTCTATAATACAAAATATATCATATTATTGAAAAATGTGAAGTAGAAGTGTTCTACCTGGCGAATAATCTAGGTTTATATAGGGGATATTTTTCAAGGGTAGGCGAAGCCGACCCCTAAAAAAAATTAAATTGTAATTTTTAGGCGAACAGGTCACTGACCCGTGCCAAAAAATTCACCTTTTCAAAATTTTCAAAAATGGAATATTCACCATATTACGAATATTCACCACTAAAATTTTCCCTGTCCCCATTGCATTCCTTCTTCGCATTTACACAACCAGATATTACAAAGATTACATATGTATATCTATTGCATTTTGATAGCTCAAGTGATGTTTGTTTGCAACAGGTCCACAAATTTTCATTCACAGTAGATGGGGTGAGGTTTGTTCATAGCAACTTGGGTGAGGTTTATGTAGCATGCCTCTCATGTTTGGCTTGGGTACTTTATTTTTTACAAATGCCATTTCTGCCATTAAAAATAACATTTTTTGCATGGATTTTTTTTTACAGACTCCACCATTTTGACATAGTTCCTTTGTCAAATGGTCTTATGCATTAGCCATATAACATGTGTTCATTTTCCTTGAAGAGAGTGTCATTAACATATTCCTTGGAACTACTAATTTCGAGCAAAAAACCTCAATAAACAATTACATCATGCGGTGATGGACTTTTCTACAAAGTTATACTCAATTTCATGGGTGTATTCAAGAGATAATGGATTTTTAACCTCCAAACCCTAGCTAGAGGGTTTTTAAGGTTTGTTTCTACACCAAAGTCTAAATTTTGCTTTAAATCCTGACAATTATAGATTCAAGACCAAAAACATTACCCAAGGGTTTGTTTCACTATACTCCTCCTTAGGTTTTCACCAGTCGGCATAAATACCATGTGAAAATTTGAAAGAACCCCCATTTCTTCTTACCTAGACTGTTCAAGATGGAGATGCAGACATGAATGAGGTTAAACCACTTTTATTTCACCCTTACAACTTGCAATAGATATTCCTCGCATACCTGTGAACTGTAATGATCATGATATCAAATCACAAGTGCATAGTAACTTGTGCTTAGATTCTTTCACGATATAGATGACAATTAAAGTCTCATGGTGCACCTTAAACAATAAAACATAGCAATGTATCTATTATTATGGGTTGATATTCTTCTTCTATTTGTAATCATCTATTTTATCAAAATAAACTATATCTAAACTAATCGAATATTCTTCTATACTAAACATGGCAGCAATATGTGCATTTTTAAAATCATTTTTTATTTTTTCCCATAGTTCTATAGGATTATCAACATCAATAAATCTTCTGTATATATTTGAGCTCAAGGATTTACCAATGTAATACACACACACACACACACACACACACACACACACACACACACATGCATGCATGCATGCATGGACATACATACATATGGGTGTGTGTGTGTATTTGTATTAGCATGTTTATACATGCATATTCATATACATATACTTATATATGTACGTGTATAATGAGTATACATATAAACATGTATATTTAATTACATATGTAATGGTCTCACATACCTAGACATTTGTATTATCATATGGTAGTGTTGTTTTTCATATACACACTGTGTGTATACCACAAAAGAGAGATAAAACAATCTATACTATTGTCTTGGTTGGTTATTCAATGAATGTGTTGTGACAACTACTTATACATACACATGCGTATACATATACACATTCATACATGTACATACATACACACACACACATGTATGTATGTATGTATATGTATGTATGTATGTATGTATGTATGTATGTATATGTATGTATGTATGTATTTGTATATGCATGTTTATACATGTATATGTAATTACATATGTGATGGTCTCACATACCTAGACATTTGTATTATCATATAGTAGTGTTGTTTGTCATATACACATTGTGTGTATACCACATAAGAGAGATAAAATAGTCTATACTATTGTCTTGGTTGGCTAGTCAATAAATGTGTTATGACATCTACTTATACATACACATACATATACATGCATATACATATACACATTCATACATGTACATACATACACATGTATGTATGTATGTATTTGTATATGCAAGTTTTACATGCATATGCCTATACATATACTTATATATGTACATGTATGTATGATTATACACATACACATGTATATGTAATTACATATGTAATGGTCTCACATACCTAGATGTTTGTATTATCATATGGTAGTGTTGTTTGTCATATACACGCTATGTGTATACCACAAAAGAGATAAAATTGTCTATACTCTTGCCTTGGCTGGCTAGTCAATGAATGTGTTGTGACAACTACTTATACGTACACATACATATATATCCGTATACATATACACATTCATACATGTACATATATGTGTGTGTGTGTGTGTATTTGTATATGTATGTTTATACATGCATATGCGTATACATATACTTATATATGTACATGTATGTACGAGTATACATATACACATGTATATGTAATTACATATGTAATGGTCTCACATACTTGGACGTTTCTATTATTGTATGGTAGTGTTGTTTGTCATATACACATTGTGTGTATACAATAGAAGAGAGATAAAACAGTCTATATTGTTGTCTTTGTTGGCTAGTCAATGAATGTGTTGTGAAAGCTACTTATACATACACACACATATACATGCATATACATATACACATTCATACATGTACATGTGTGTGTGTGTGTGTATTTATATATGCATGTTTATACATGCATATGCATATACATATACTTATATATGTACATGTAGTTATGAGTATACATATACACATGTATATGTAATTACATATGTAATGGTATCACATACCTAGACATTTGTATTATCATAATGTATGGTAGTGTTGTTTGTCATATACACACTGTGTGTATACCACAGAAGAGAGATAAAATTATCTATACTCTTGTCTTGGATGGCTAGTCAATGAATGTGTTGTGAAAACTACTTATACATACACATACATATGCATGTGTATACATATACACATTCATGTGTGTGTGTGTGTGTGTGTGTGTGTGTGTGTGTGTGTGTTTGTATATATAATTTTATACATGCATATCCATATACATATACTTATATATGAACATGTATGTACAAGTATACATATACACATGTATATGTAATTAGATATGTAATGGTCACACATACCTGTACGTTTTGTATTATCATATGGTAGTGTTGTTTTTCATATACACACTGTGTCTATACCACAAAAGAGAGATAAAAATTATTTATACTCTTGTCTTGGCTGATAATGGATCTGGAGCTTCACATAAAAACGTTTCAGTGTTTTGAAGATTAATTTTTTAGTGTTTAATCGATGTAATGGTGAGTCTCCATGTTGTGTAAAGCAACGAAAACCAAAGTAATGCATCTTAAATGCTCGCCACCCTTTTCCGTCCTTTCCTCTATCTTTCTTTTCCTTGGTATCTTCCCTGGGGTCTTCCTTAGGTTCTGCCTTCTCTTGGTTAACGATTTTTTGACGCATACTAGTGATTAGGTTGTGCTGAATAGACACTACAGAAGAAGAACTAGGTCCCACACACGGGCATTACATGTATGACATCTTGTATGGCATCTTATGGTGTTTCTTATGGAGGTCATGCGATCATGTCACCAAGATAGAATTTTCTTGGCTAGCTAATCAATGAATGTGTTGTGATACCTACTTATACATACACATACATACATGTGTGTGTGTGTGTGTGTGTGTGTGTGTGTGTGTGTGTGTGTGTGTGTGTGTGTGTATTTATATGCATGTGTTATACATGCATATGCATATACATGTATTTATGTATGTACGAGTATATATACACACATATATGTGTAATTACATATGTAATGGTCTCACATACCTAGATGTTTGTATTATCATATGGTAGCGTTGTTTGTCATATATACACTTTGTGTACACCACAGAAGAGAGATAAAACAAACAAAACTATTGTCTTGGTCGGCTAGTCAATGAATGTGATGTGATAGCTACTTATACATACACATACATATACATGTGTATACATATACAACTTTCATACATGTACATACATATATATGTATGTATTTTTATATGCATGTTTATACACACATATGCATATACATATACTTATATATGTACATGTATGTATGAGTATACATACACACATGTATATGTAATTACATATGTAATGGTCTCACATACCTGGACGTTTGTATTATCATATTGTAGTGTTTTTTCCATATACACACTGTGTGTATACCACAAAAGAGATATAAACTAGTGTATACTCTTGTCTTGGTTGGCTAGTTAATGAATGTGCTATGATTGCATTTCATAGGTTGTCACCTCATGAATGTCCAGTAAATTCATTATTGAATAAATTTAAAACTATTAAATCAAAATATCTATCTTTGAGGGCATGACTACCTTCATTTCAGATTGTTCCTGAAAGACTCTTGCTTTGGACTATATTTAGTTGTTTCACTTTGGACTGTTCCTTGGCATTATTGCTTTGTTTCATATTATTCCCTTCAGATTTAGATGTCTCGCTTCAGACTATATTCTTTCCTTCGCTTCATATTTTCCCAAAAATAATTAAATTTTGAAATCAATTAATATATTGAACATCTTAATAACCTGACATATCTCTATTCATGACATATCAACTATGGTAGACTACACTCAGATGCAAGTAGACTATACTTCAAAGCAAATAGACTATTCTCTAAATCAATCAGACTATACTCCGAAGCAAGTTGACTAAAGCACTTATGTCTTTCTATAAGACAATTATCTTAATTAATTATTGCATACATTTTTGCATTGTTACATATGGACATAAATCATTTGGGATTTAATATCAATTAGAAGTGAATAAATATTTATATGGACACAAAACTTTATAGAGAACTTACTACTCCAATTTCTTTATTTATTTTTATCATAGTAGGTTCATTAGGTGTATTTATAATAAATCATCCCCTTTAATTTGAATTCATCGCATCAAATGGAGGCATTTCAAATGTTTGAAAGGACATATTGAGGTGTCCTTTACCTTCTTATGAAATAAAAACCCTTGCATTAAAGCATTCTTGTTGCATTCATTTTATATTGTTCCATAAACACTCTTGCTTTGGTCTATATTCAGTTGGTCTCACTTCAGACTGTTCGCTATCATTATTTTTGCGTTTATCCTTTGCTTTGGATTATAAAAATGGGGCATAAAAAGTACTCAGATAAAGAGTTTGCCTTACGTTTCTTGTCAGATTCACAAGTTACAAGACTATTTGAAAAAGGCATGATGGTTAGGATTTATAAAGAAATTCCAAGGCTATAAGGAAGCAATAGTAGAAGAATTCCTCAAAATTTTCAAGGGAATATCTTCCAACGTAAGAGGAACTAAGATTCCAATTAATAGTAAGATCACAAGTCAAATTTCAAGGATTCCTTTGAAGAGATGCAGATTGCAGGAAGGTTTATTTGCAAATACCTAATTCAAAATTTTCATGACCATGGAGAGCCTGAACCGTAATTGGCCCTAAATAATGCAATGCGTGTCAAAGGTATTAGGAGAGATACAATTCTTGAACCCTATGGGGCTGCCACCTTTTGGATAGTGAATTATTTCACATGCGAAGGTGAATATAATCTCTTAGGAGGAAATACAATGTGGATTTTGATTCATTTGAAATAGGGTTTGCAAAAATCAAGACATTAAGTAAATTTACGTTAATTTATGTGTGATAGAATCCACATTATAGTCAATAGATATAACAAGAATAAAGGAGAAATCAAGGACCATGGTCTCATTTACCTGATTTTTCAATATTATATCAAAGAACATAAGGGTAAAAAGGCTTGGAAAATGTTGACGCATAAGATGGATAAAGTTCCCAAAAAATAGATACATACTCTCTTTGAATCTCTTTAACCTAAATTAACCATATCCCTCGCTCAACCTGAAGGAGAAATTACAGCACCTAGTACTGAACAGGGTGAGATATATGGTGCCACATCTATTGGACCAATTGAAAAAAGAACAAGAACATTGAAAATATTGGGAGAATAATATGTCATTGAACACCCAAGTATAAAAAGAAAAAGAAAAATTATGAAGACCTCGATGACGCATTAGAAAATTTAGGAAGCATAAATTAAACCACAAAGGACTCTACAGAACAAGCCAAACCTGAAGAAATCAAGGAATTCACTGAACAAAGGGGTCCTGAACCTTTTCCACAACCTTCTTCTTCCAGTAAGGAAACAGAAAAAGGAAAATATCCTCTTACAAAAGAAGAACATATATCCCATGCTTCACCAAGTCAAGGTATTGAAGAAGAAAAAATTGTAGCATGTGCTTCTCCTCTCTAAGAAAGAAGCAATCAATAAGAAACAAGAAGAAGAATTAGAGTTTCTGAAAATAAACATACAAACAAAATAAATCCTTATCTCTTCTTTACAAGTGCAAATTGAAAAAATTGAAATGCAATTCAAGGAAAAGGAAGAAACAACCCTTTCCAACACTAAAGTAACATTTGATAAGGAATTCGAAACTTCCTTAAACATAGAGGAAGTCAAAAATGTCTGGGGTGTAATTTGTAACAATTATGAAAATTTGTATTATCAAAACGAGACATTGAAAAATTAGTTTGAATAAGAGAATATTGAAAGAACAAAAATAGAAAAAGGAAAGGAAAAGATCAAAATGACTTACAAGATACATGTGTATTAGGGCAAAAATGGCTTGCCTGTAGAACACCTTCTTCAGTATATAGTACTTTCTTGGAAGAACATTTATACAGGTGGAAAGTGTTAAGAATAGTATGTCCCTTTGAGTAAAATAATGACATAGAATTTTTGAAGGCATTCACAAAAATATCCCCTAACTATCAAAATATCATGTGTGAATTCCACTTGTGTAATCTTCTATTGGGTCACATGTCAAATTTTCAAATTAATATTTTTGTAGGGGAGTCCCAATTAAGAACCTTAACTTTTACCCTGAAAAATAAAATAGAATGGGAACGAAGGACAAATGTGTATTTTGGGAAAGAGAAGTCAAAAGGTCTTTGCATGAGGTCTTAATATGAAGAAGCGATGTGTCATTTCCCAAAACAGGTCCCAAGGCAGAGAAAGGAAGAGAAAAGAATGGAAAAATGTGGCGAGCATTTAAGATGCATTAATTTGGTGTTCGTTGCCTTATGCAGCTGCGAGACTCGCCATTCCATTGATTAAAAACTAAAAATTTAAGCGTCATGACACTAAAACTTTTTTCTGTGAAGCTCCAAATCCATTGTGGGAGAATTGAAAGGTCATAGAGGGGTAGATAGATAAATTTTTTTGTAGTAAGTGTCGTTTGCATCAAGTTGTTGCATGGACTAGTTTTTTTTTTTAATTTGTATTTGAAAACTGATTTTTTGGGGAGTCTTAAGCTTATGATGAGTGATTGAGCATGGCACCCGTAGCAGGTGACTCTAGGAGATTTGAGATTTGGTGTATTGTTGCAAGCCGTCCATCCATGTCTACACATAATTGCATGCTAGTTATTGGTGGTGTTACATCCTAGTCATTTACTTGCCATCCAAGACAGGATCATATGACCCTCATAAGATACACAATAAGATGTTATACATGCATCTTCCATTTTTCTTTTGTAGTATACACACAGTACATATATAACAAACAACACTATCATATGATAATACAAATGTCTAGGTATGTGATACTATTACATATAAATATGTATATGCATATGCATACATATAAAAATGCATATATATATACATGTATATGCATACTTGTATATATATATATATATATATATATATATATATATATATATATATATATATATATATATATTACAAGTATGTATATGTATATGTATATGTATACTCATACATACATGTACATATTCTCCGTGTATATTCTTGTTTCCATTCTAACTAATTTTCTAACTATCATTTTCCAATTCTTCCCCCCTCCTTTGTTTCTTCCACTTCAAGCACGAGATCCTCCTCTTTTTCTCGATTGTAACAATGGCCAACCAGGCCCAGTTCAAATCCCTTTCATCACTATAAGTTTTTCTTCCACAACATCTAGGGCAATAGGGATCATATTTATGCCCCCTCCCCCCTTATTTCTTCCCTAATCTATCTTCTTTAACCTCATTTATCTCAACTATTTGCATGTTCCTTTATACCAATAGCTTTGCTAGGCACAGACCTCTGACCAATTTTGTAGTTTGGATGTCCATGTCATATTCTTGCAATTTGTTTTCCCATCGGCATCTCTTACTTGAAATTTCAATTTTTGACAGGATATCTTTAACCATGGTATGGGGAACATAGGCTATGACTTTAGAACTTAAAATATAAGGCCTAAAGATTTTTGTGGCTCTCACTAAAGCAAAGGCATGTTTCTCCATTATAGTATACTTCATCTCTTCCCCTTGTAATGTTTTACTAAATAAATCAATTGGCCTTTCAGCTCCTTCATCTTCCTTTTGTAACAACACAGATGTAATGGTATTCTCAAAGGCAAAGGAAAACATTTGGAAGGCCTTTTTGTAATCAGGACTAAAATAGGGGAAATTTTCAATGCTTCTTTGATCCTAGAAAAGGATTGAATGGCTACTTCCTCCCATCTGATACTTTGATCCTTCTTCAACATACTTGCGATTGGGCTAGTCAATTCAGAAAAGTTAGAAATAAATCTCCTAATAAAATTTATCTGCTTGAAAAAGGATTGAATTCCCTTTTTGGTTCTTAGAATAGGAAGTTTACTAATGGCCTCCACTCTCTCAGGATCAATCATGACCCCTTCTTTTGACATTATATGTCCAAACAACTTTTCCTTTTGAACCCCAAAATGACATTTCTTAGGGTTCAGTGAGATACTATATTCCCTGCATCTTAACAACATCTTTTCTAAATGCTAGAGGTGATCACTTATTTCCCTGGAAAAAACTATCACATCATCCTGATACACAGCAATGAAGTCATTTATATACCCTGAGAATGCTACAACCATTTCTCTTTGAAAAGTGGCTCCAACATTCATCACGCCAAATGAAATTATCACGTACACATAGGTACTCCATGGAGTAGTGAAAGCAATTTTGGTTCTCTCTGATTGCTTCATAACCACTTGGTTATACCCAGAAAAACCATCCAAAGTAGATAACAATTCTGAACTTGTAACTAATTGCAGCATGTTATACATATTTGGCAAGGGAATGTTGTCCTTGATTGATGCCTTATTTAAATTTCTAAATTCAACACACAATCTTATGTCTCTATTCTTCTTTCAGACAGGTACCAGGTTTGCAACCCATGAAGAGTACCTTGTAGGTTGTATGATTCCTCCATTCCTTAACTTTTTCAACTCTTCTTGCATTTTTAGGGAAAGGAGTGGATTAATTGGTCTTTTCTTCTACCTAAATGGCTTGGCATTAGCTTCCATGGTTATTTTGTGTTGAAAAAGGTCTTCCCTATATGCTTTCAGTTCTGAATATGACCAAGCCAAGCAGTCCTGGT
The DNA here is from genome assembly GCA_019776745.2 of Taxus chinensis. Taxonomy (NCBI): domain Eukaryota; kingdom Viridiplantae; phylum Streptophyta; class Pinopsida; order Cupressales; family Taxaceae; genus Taxus; species Taxus chinensis. The sequence continues at coordinate 658,936,873 of CM034147.1, read as the reverse complement.
ACTTTTTTAGCAATTAGACATATGGCTGCCTTTCTTCTCTGCTCAAGTTGTTGCCTAGCCATATTCTCCTAGGTTTATCCTTTGTGCCCAGGTTATATTCTTCAACATCTCTCAAGGCTGACATGTGTCTATTAACAATGCAATCAACATTGTAAAAATTTGATTCCAATGCAACCAAACCTCTCAGAATAGTATTGGTCTTCAGCTGAATAATTTCCTTACCAAATAAGGTCTCTTTTCTGTCATTTGCACAAATCATTGGTTCCCAGTCCAAAGTTTGATTGGAAAATTCTCCTTTATTTTGTAAAAACCTTTGGATCTAGACATCATCTTCAAAACCCTGCCAATGCTTGATATTATCAAGGACAAACAGCTTAGTCAATATTTCAATATCATATTCACAATAAGGAGACGGTGTACAATTCTCAAACCTTGATCCCAAAACTACCAATTGGTTTGCTACAGTGTTGTACTTCATATCAAGGTGTGTTATATTGAAGGATTCAAACATTTCAATGAAGTCCTAGACTGCATGCTTGTATTGCTTCATTCTTTGATTGTTTGTAGCATACAGCTTTCTGACTTGTCTAACTATCAACTCTTATTATCCCTTAACAACAATGTCTCTGACACCATACTTCCATGCAATCGGTAGACCCAAGAGCAGTGCTTCATACTCAGCAATATTATTTGTGCACTCAAAATTGAGTCTAAAAGAAAAATTAAACTCCTCTTGGCTTGGAGATATCAAGACAACACCAGCGCCATTACCAGATCTAGAAAAATCCCCATCAAACATTAGGGTCTAAGGAGAACCAACCTACTCAAGATACTCGCACTCACCAATTTTATATTCCTTACAATCAACATAGCCCACAAATTTATCGACATTGACATCTGTGTACAATAATTCATAAGAAGCATTGTTAGGGTCCTCAATGATATGCAACATTTTCTTCTCACCGTAAAACTTCACAAGGTTCCCCTTAATTGGTATGGTTACATATGACATATCCATTTGTATGCTTCCACCCAAACTAGCTACCCATTTTTTGGATAATAACATTCCCACTTAGCAGGGTAGTCCACAATAACCACATTCATGGTTAGGCATTTTCTTGGATAAGCTACTAGTTGCACTACCATTCCTTTAACATATCCAATTATTGGCACTTCTCTTGAATCCATAGCAGTACACTTCCCAAAAGCTATTGTTACCTTAATATTTAACGCGTTCATTACCTCAAGAGGCACAACATTACATGAGGCTCCTGAATCAAACATGTAGTTATGTACCGGCCTATCTTTAATAATCAAAGTTATAAAAAATGGATCTACATCCAGCTGAGACTCAACCAGATAAGTTCCCAAATACACCTCAAGTGATTCACCCAACTCCTCCAATGCTTGTGGTACTTCTTATTATACAAAAATAGGAGGAATCTCCACATTGTTAACAGTTTTGCTTTGGGAAATATTTTCTTCCCTAAATCCCAAATATTTGAATGTCCTTTTCCTATGCGTAGGGATCCTGAGTAATTCAACAATGGGAACAGTAACCTTGATCTGACTCAAGATTTGGGCTATGTCACAAGGAACATATTTGGGTAGGGCAGTATTAGGAGGGAGATTCACCACTTCCTCTGATGGTACAGGATTTTTCACAGTCTGGGCATGGGCAGGAGTACAGATTTTATTTGGGGAAATTAGGCATTTTCCAGATGTATCCTTCTTAGGGGTTTCCTTCAAGATATTAGTAAGAGCTGAAATTTTTGGCTTGGCTTGTGGCCCTCCCCCTTTGACACCCTTACTTCTAGTATTATCTTCTTTCTCCTGAGTGACTACTGCATTCATCAACAATTTTTTGTCCTCTTCTAAAGGAATCCCTCCATCATATTTTTTAATCATCAATGCCTTTAAGTATTCAAAATCATGATTAGGAAAATCAAGTGCTTGTACCATATCGATTTCAAAAGTATTAATAGGAGGAAGAGGTAATACCCGGTGAACACAATCCCAGAAATTTTTAAAAGTTCTAGAACTTATCAATTCAGTTGAGGTTTCTCCTTGCTGCAAGTTTACAGGGTTCTCCATCATACACACATCATCTGCTTCCTCAACTTCTTGATCTACATCACATGGGAATTTTGGTAAGAAACACCTATCACACCACTCGATAACATTGGCCTCCTCTAAAGTAGCAACCCTAGCAATCAAAGGATCAGGAACCAATCTATTCTCCCTTGGTTGAGGTTGTTTATTTCCTGATCCCATGAGCCCTTTCCCTCTGTCATTTGTTCTGTGATCACCTCTGGGATGATTTCCAAATCTCTCCTAACCGGGTGGCTTGTGTTGACCATGGGAAATTTTTCCTATCCGTTTTTCTACTCTAGCCTATAAGATATCTCTTTAACTGCTCCAACCAAAGTCTTCACAACCTCTTCCAGATCCATAGCTTTGTTTGATTGAGGCCTCTCAGGAGTGATTAACCTGACACCCTCTCTCTTCGGAGGCTTTTCAACTACTTTGATATTATTTTCTATTTGTAAGGCCATGGTGAAAGCCTACCTCAATGTTCTTATATTCTTATCTCTTAAGTAATAAGCGGCATTTTTATCAAAAGCGTCATAATATTTTATCAAATAGGACTCATCAGTTGGCCTTAGGATTATAGGTAGCCTATTTTTGGTCTTATTGAACTAAGTATTGAAATCATGGACAGATTCATTTGGATTTTTCTTTATATATTCAAATTCAGATAAAAGGAACCTGGGATCTATCTTATTTCCATATTACAATCTAAAGGCATTTTTCATCCCGGTCCATGAATCTATTGAATTATCTGGTAAATCCTTGTATTATTCACGTGCATATTCCTCTAGAGTATGAATAAACAGCTTCACATACACGTCTTCAAACTCAATTTCAAAATCTTCCATCATGTTGAAAAAGAGTTTTAAATGTTGGTCACCAGTGATGGCATTATTCCCTTGAAATTTTGGCAACCTATTTCTGACATCTTGTGGCACCATATTAGGATATCCATCCATACCTCTAAAATCTATAGGTTCGAAAGTGTTGACAACAAAATGAGGTCTAGGTGGAGGTTGGGCCATATTGCCTTGAGGTGGTGATTTTACAGGAGAATCAAAATGATAGGGAACGAGGGATCTTTAGAGCACAAGATTATAGATTTCAAAATAGATATTCTCTAATGAATCAACTTCATGGAAATCCCTATCAACTTTGGAGGACATAGGAAAAAATTGAGAGGCACACTTTTCAGACGCAAATGATGGCCCCTCTCTAGTTTGAGAACTCAAATTTATATAAAGATTACTTGGTTCAAAATCACTTGAAGACGTATGGTAATCTTCAACCATAGATTGATCACCTTTTAGAATGGATATCTCCTTTATTGATTCTTTATTTCCGACAAATTTCTAGACTTGTTTTCCTTCTAAATTTGTTTTTCCTAGTTCTGGAAATAACTTTTTAGTAGGATCCCTGGTGAAGAAAGACCTTCTTCCCTCCAGCTTTGCAAATATCGATGAAAAATTTCACTTGGCATAGGTTAAGACACTGGTAATCATCAAAATTACAATTCAACATGGAGTCACCACTAAGGATTTTCACCTTATTTGTGTAGATGCACTATAAGTAACTTTTCAAGTGTCTATCAATGCTTAATTTCTGCAAAGCTTAACAGATCCGACCTTCCTTTACCCACATTTATCACTATTGATGAAAATTTAGTGTAATAACCACTAGAAACTAGAAATAATGCACAATGAACTTGTAATCTTGCACAAATATTACAAATCTCAACAAAGGATGATGTTTAAACAACTTATTTGTACTTAAACCATGTAAAAAACCTTACCAGGGTCGGTATGTGTACGCATTTGTAAAAAATAGTCCCCAGCAATGGCGCCAAATCGGTGTTGGTATCCAAATTGATTCTCCTGCGAGGGTTGAACATCATCATGAAACTGGCAGGATGCTTAGAGACAGATGGATCATGATATAAGTCATTTTGTAGCCAGGGAGGGGACTTAGCTTACTCTTTATCACTTAGGTGTTAGAGAAATGGATAGCACCTTATTAAGGGTTTGATCTACCCTCACTACTTTAGGTTGTGCCTTCAACCAGGGTGAGAGGACCCGTTCTGTAACTCGTATTGGTGAAGGATTTTTAGAAGATCCTTCTTTGCATAATCTTCATGAGAGCCTTGAGAAAATATGATCAATACAACATAATCTAACTCTCACGAGTTGTTACACTAGAGAGTGGAGATGTTTTATGGACAAGGTTCGGGTTACTAAAGATAATAATTGAAACTTGGTTGTCCATGCATATTTTGGTAGTGGAATTTTTTAAACCTTTGTGGATACACAGTACAAATAGGGGTAGTTCATTTAGGATTTATCATTTGAGAAGTTTTTGGTGGGAAGTTAAGCAAGATAAAGTTGATTATACCAAATCTTTGAGAACCTTTACAAATATTGGAAAACTCACAGACATAATGCTTCAAAATATCCAAAATATTCCTTCAACCAAAAGGTGTGTATCAATAGAGGCCCAGAGATGCATGGATACACTCTTCAATAATTCAATACAAAGGCTCATGCTAAAGACTCAATTAAACATTGAAAGTCCTTGATTCTTCACGCCTAAGATACACTCATAGACTTACAAACAATATTTGTCGACCTAGTGAAAGTAAAGTGATTTTAAATTGTTTATTTCATTATAAGATGAAAGCTCTTCTCACAATGAAATTGTAAATGCTAGAATACTACCACATGGATAATATCTTTTGTGATTCAGATGGATTTCAACATAAGATTGCAACAGGAAAAAGAAAAACTATTTGAAAACATTTTGAAATAAAATAAAACACAATTATGCTCATGATCAACACAAATTCATTCAAGGTTGATTAGATTCATCAGCAGGGGAGAGTCTCTTTAACAATCTTAGAGCTTGTCAATGTCCCTACACTTGCAACCATCTTGACGTGATTAAATCTAAAACATAAGAAAATGAACAGGTTTCTCATATGGTCTCTTGGGAAAATGGTTTCTCTCAAAAAAATTCAGAAAAGTTAACCCCCTTTCCACCAATTTACAAGAGTATTCTCATTGCATTTATACAATTTCACTCACTCACTCATCCTAAATTTTCCCCCAAAATGTCTAAATCTTCAAGAGAATATCCCTCTTTACAACATACCGTTTAATCATGTTTATTCCCTTGAAAATATATTACTTTCTATTGCTAGGTGGATAAATCATGAAATGATCACGTTTCTCAGTTCCTCAACTATGACTGGAATGACATGTCATAACTTTTGATAGTATTTTTAATCATTCTTTTATTTTTTCCTACAAGAAATCCCTTTTTCAATAATTCTTAGGTGGCTCCATATGGCTTGATTTGACAAGCAATCCTTTTCACCTTTGAGAATACACCTTGAGGAATAGATACCTAAATTTTTACTTGTCAGAAATGAGTGTCCTCGCATGAATTATACCACATATCTAAAATGTGAGTTTGAGTTAGCCAAGTGTAAAGAGGAGTCAGCAGAAGCCTCCACATGTCTCCTTGGCACAACTGCAAAGGTGAAGTCCAGAGGTAGGTTCCCAAACAAGCGCAGGCCCTCCAAGTGTTCAGAACTTGAGAGAGTTGCACCGGTCACTGAAAATTCTAAGCATGGGAAGGTCTAGCGGAAGCTTCCACATGTCTGTTCGGCGCAACTTCAAAAATTAAGTCTAGAGGTGGGACCTTAAACGAGTACAGGCTCTCCACATTCCTTGAGCCCAAGAAAGTTACCTCAGCCGTTGAAAATTTCTCAGCACAAAAAGGAGCCAGCGGAAGCCTCCACATGTCTCTTCGGTGCACTTTTGATATGGTGAACAGAAACAAAGACCTTAAACAAGCGCGGGATCTCCACGTGTCTCAGGCCAAAAAAATTTGTACCAGATATTGAAAAGTTAAAGAACTAGCTGAAGGTGCCACGTGCCTAGGGTCTGAGAAAGTTGCATCAGACACTTGAAAGGTCTAAGTATGGGAAGATCCAGCAGAAACCTCCACGTGTCTCCTTGGCGCAACTCCAAAGGTCAAAATGAGAGGAAAATTCTCAAATGAGTGTAGGCCATCCACGTTTCCTTTTGTGGGTCTTTGGCATTTATCTTTTAATTTCAAGCCCTTCATGGTAATACATCAAAATATCAAATAGACCCACCATACCACATCCAATAAGAAAAGACCAAGTATCCATGAATGTTGGGATAGGATTTACAGAGGAGGCACAATAGTGGATGATGCCCAACAACAAATTTTTTCCCCATGGAGAGAAGACTGTAAATAATACCAAGACTCAATGTGATCCATGACCCAAGGAAAAGACTGACAACGACATCTGAATGAAGGAGCAAGTTTTCATACATCCTTACAGGGAGATGTAGTAAATACTTCTAACCATGCAGACTGAGAAATTTTGAACAAACAGGGTGAGATTAAATTGAGCACAAACATAGTCAACTAAAAAAATAGGATTGAAATAAATATTTCACCATGAATAATCATGTGTTGTGGGAATTTCTTGTGAGTAAGTGTATCTTTTTGTGGGTTGTTGTTGTACCATGTCATTATTAGACATGTGGCTTTGATGTGCATCATGTGTTTCATGCTCTATATATGGGTCCATGGTTACACAACATCTCATGTGTTATACATTATCATAAGTGGTCATATGTGATGTTAGGTATCAAAAAATGTTAGAAAAAAAGTTATCCTGTTATTATGTTTGTTTTTTGTATTTTGGTGTTGAAAATGTGGACAATTCAAAACACATGGAAAATCCTATGGACAAAACTTTATCTAAAGATCACAAAAAAATAATATAGGATCTCGTCCACAATAACTACAACTACAAATATACACTTGACAAACTTTTCTATACAATAGAAAATGAGGTTTCTTACATGACTTTTAAAAATTGTATTATTTTATAAGTAATATAAATTATATATTCTATAAATTCCTATCGATGTAACCATGGAACGCAAAAGGACTATTACTAGTGCTAGTAGAATTGAGCCTATGCTCCTGTTGGCGAGAAATTTTTTTGGGTGGACAAACTTGTGGATTTCTTGCCAACACTCTGGGAATCTAAGTCCCTCTACTTAACCGGTGCAGCTGCCGTATGTGCATGCACGAGAAAGTGTGGATTTCTGTGGTGGTCTTTCGACCGGGGATCCAACAGGGGCACTCCACTGACCCTATGGCAAAGCTAGTAATCTCTTGCTAGGGAAGACTTTGTCTGGAAGTGGGAAAGGGAGCGAGAATTGATATAGGAGAACCAATGTTACAAGTAGAAAATCAGAGGCTTGCACACACCAGTCAAAAGTTTCATCACATGCACTTGAATTTCAGAAGAAAACAAATCTGCAAAACAACAACAAGACCAAATAGAGCTTAATGAACACAAAGTACCATTAAACTCCTCAATCAAAGAGGCTAAAATTCCTTCTTCCTTTATTGAAGCTCAAGCAAAATTTGTACATAGTGTGGGAATGGAAGAAATTGCGAAGGGGGGGGGGGGGGGGAATTGAAGAATTTGGCTATCTCCTTTGTTCTCTCAATACACTCTTGAGTTTACAAAATCAATTACCAACCCTTTGCAATGGAAATGGCGTTACAATTTATAGAATGAGAGGTGACTTATCATCTTCCTCATGACCCTCCATATGCCTTAATATGACTTAAGACTGTTCATATTCCACTTTAAATATTTAAGTCCCTTTTATAATAGCAAAGTGACTTAATTTACATTATGTTTCTAAAGTCACTTTTAAGTGACTTAAAGGCATATCAAAAAGTGCAAACCCTAACAAACAATTAGAACATTTGAAAGCGAGAGAAAATTGGGGGGAAGAGGGGAGAGAAAGAGAGAGAGAGAGAGAGAGAGAGAGAGAGAGAGAGAGAGAAATCCTAAAAAGATTAGATGTCACCCGATGAAGTCCGTTGATCCTCGTTGATGGAAAGCTCCAAATGCAGTGAAACTCTAAATCTTCAAACTCCTTGCACACTGTGAAACTCCTCCAAATTAGCTCCCGAATGCTCACCCAGTTGAATGAACTAAGGTGGATCTCGAATCCCCTATGAAAAATGGCTAGGATGCTCCCGAACAATGATACCCCCCTGAATGATTATCCTTGTACATCTCATTGTGCCAAAACTTCTCTTTGAGTGTAACTTACTATTTTTATTAAGTGCGAAAAAAGTAACTCCCTCGATCCTTAGCTGAGTGTTGTGACCTTGATTCCCCTTTCTCCCTGCGTTCCTCACTTCTTTGGATCGAATTTCTATTTTTAGTAGGTGCTTGTGGGCCCACTTACTATTTTTAGTAAGTGCCAAAAAATTCCATTCTGGTGAATTCTCAGCTATAGTGCACCTCTGATATCTTCATCTCCTTCGCAGGTTCTTCTGTTAATGACTTTCCCGAAATAACAATTCCTATGTAGTAGACCTACTATTTTTAGAAATTTGGCCTCTGGGAGTCAAATTGACGTGGAACAAAGTTTTTTGATATGGGTTTTTTCCCAATATCATCCCTTTGAAATTTCAGGTCCGCCCGCTTAATAATCCTAGAGATTTTAAAGTTTTAATTTTCGGACCTGGCAGTGCTTCTGGGTACGGAAACCATTAATGGACCTCAAAATTATAAGTCTATTTTTATCCTCCGTTTTCTAAGAAACTTATATTTTTGATGTGGGTTTTTTCTTCTGGTGCTTCACGTGCAATCTTACTTCAATCCAGCAACCGGTTTGATGGGAAATCCCACTTCTTTCTTCGTTGAGCCGGAAAGGAGATTTCTTTGTTGTGGATGATTTGTTGCACATGGGGGGACTTTTAAGGTGTCTGCTTGATGGTCTTGGATATAATAATGAACAGAAATAAACGGTTCATTGATTCATGCACTGGTTTGCAAGCTTTGTTTAGATTTCCATTTTTTAGCTATGGGGATTTTGTTGTTCTCTTCTTTGTTGTTCTGCGTTTCTCCTTAGCTTGATGAGGATTCCTTCTGAGACTTTTGCATCACCATGGGAAAGGTATTTCAGTTCCTTTTTTTATCTGGTCTGATAATTTGCAATGGCGGAGTGATGGTAGAATGTTGTCGAGGAAGAATGAAGATTGTCTGTGCACAGGATTGGAAGCAGCTGGAAGCACTGAGTGGTAGTTAGAATTTTTGATTTTTTTTGAAATCATGGAAGGAGAAGCTTGGGAAAAAATTTCATTACTTGATTTCCCTGACCTAAGGGATGTGAGGTACATCAAATTCCATGATGGTCAAGAGGGCGACACGTGGCGGCGATCCGACGACAGGGAATGAAGGTGGAAAAAGTTGCTTTAAAGCACTTGGTGCTGGAAATTGGTCACATGGGTGTCCAAATGACTCCCTATGGGGGCTGGGAACATTTTTCCATGTCTGATGTCCCCAACCTTAGGTAAATAAGGGACATCAGTTTCCATGGTGGTCTTGGAGGTGACACGTGGCACCCGATCCAACGACAGGGAATGGATGCTCCAAAAATGCACCTAGGGGCTAAACTGCGGTCACATGGGTGTCTAGAAGACTCCCCATAGGGCATGGGAAAAAATTTCAATGTATGATTTTCCTCACCTCAAGTGCATAAGGGACATAAAATTCCACGGTGGTCCTGGAGCTGACACGTGGCGCCCGATCCGACAGCAGGGAATGCATGCTCCAAAAAAGCACCCAGGGGCTGAACTGTCAAGTCTGGAGGTCATATGAGGGTCCCAGAGGTCACATGAGGGCTGGGTGCATTTTCCAAGGGCTTATGTACCTAACCTCAGGGACATCAGGGGCATGAAATCCCGCCAAGCTCTTGGTGTTGACACGTGTCCTCTCGAAAAAATGACTAAGTACTGAACTGCCTTTGAGAAGGTAACTTGGAATGAAGATAACTTGAGCTCCCGGTCGAATTTATTGCTGAAATTTTATATGATCCTGACTAGAAATAGAATTTTGAATCTAATTATGGGGTTTTCATTTCTTTATTCAGCCATATGATCCCTGAAAAATCTGTATTTTGATCTGGTACTCCACTTGTGCCTGAGAAAAATTGCCTGTCAATCATATGCGCCAAGGTGTTGTGAAAAATATTATTTAACCATCATGTAGGTCTTGGAATCCTCTTTCTAAAGATGTTTTTTTTTACTTCCAACTCCATCCAGAGCTCCCAGAATCTTCTTCTGAAGCCCAGCAGCTATTTTAGGCCTGTGTGCCACCTAGGCTTGTGAACCCTGTTTTTAACTCAGATTGCTCCAAGTCTTGCAAAACTTCCCCAAACCTTCTAGTATCATTTCCATGATGTTATAAGGTCCTCCAATCACCTCCATGTTTAATTTTTCCCTTTTCTTCCGCTTCAGGGAGTTGATCCAGTCCTAGGGAGGTCAGTGATAGCCCTTCCCGTGACTCCTCAAAATTTGCATTTTTAATGAAGTCCTAAAATCACCTAGGGAAATGAATGGAATTTCCTAAATCACCTAGGGGGGATGATATAACATTGGTTGCGAGGTAATTGTTAGCAAAATCTAATACATTGTTTAGTATTAGTAGTTATGCATATGTGGCAGTTAGGTGTTGTAATTGTTCTCCTTCCTGTGGGACTATTCTCCTTCATGATCCGTTTCAGCATTGTATTTATTATGGTGCTTGTTTCAAGACACGCATTGAATAAAATAAAAATCTTCTATATTCTGCAAACATTGGTATCAGAGCAGGAGGCATTACTAGTGCGGTGAGCGGGGAAAGAAAATAAAACTAGTGCAAGAGTAATGCAGTAAAGAGCATAGCATTCTCCTTTTCCGCTTTGCTAGAATTTCGCAGCAACCAATACAACATTAAAGAAAACCAGTGTGGAACAAGCATTCCCAATGACCAGCTTCAGATAATGGTTGTCGTATTCAAATTGGATGGTGTCATCAATATCATTGGGTCTTGTAACTGACTCCAACCGTCAACCTGCACAGACCCACGTGAAGAAGAATTCAGGAGCATGGTGAATTAGTATTAGCGGCTGGGACGACCTGTCTCACTGTTTGAAGGATGTTGTTACCTATTTGGATTTGAAACCTGTCTCTGCGTGGATGAAGCAAAAATACATGACTATTTTACAGTCCGTGAGCACCATTATACAGATTATACAGTCATTTTTTAAAGAGAAAAACCAGTCATGAATTTCAAGGAAAAATAAAGTTTGCAAGTGATGGTTTTAGGTGAATACGAAATCCAGGACTCCAGTTGGTGATTTTTTTTGGAAGGGCACAAAAAATCTGTCTTCTGTTAACAAAGTAGGGCACGTTTTCTTCGATATCTAGGAAACGAAACTATGCACCTCACATTTGCAGAAAAGGACACTCTTCGAAACAAGTATTTTATTTATTTTTATTCATTTCCAAAAAAAATACTCAATTGTATTATTCTATTTTATTAAAATGAAAATGCCCATAGAAAAATATTCTGGTTTAAACTTTCATACATGGAAGGTGAAGATCCAAATGCAACTTATGCATAAAAACTTATGGGGTATAGTAGATGGGAAAGAGAAAAATCCCACAGACACCGCCAAATTAGCAAAATGGCAGTGCATAGATGATAAAGCAAAAGCCATTATTGGCCTTGCTCTCTTTGATTCTGAACTCCATCATGTTGATCTCAATAAATCTTCTAAGGACATGTGGGATAATTTAAATCAATTATTTGGAGCGAAAGTAGTGAACGCGAAGTTTTCCCTAAAACTTTAGTTATATAGATTCAAAATGGAAGAAAGCATTTCTATGTCTAGCCACATTAATAATCTTCGGTCTTTGCTTCGACAACTAGCAGAAGTCAAAGTTGTGATAGAAGACAAGGATGCCAAAGCTATCTTATTAAACAGTCTATCTTCCAAATACAACAATGTTGTTTTTACTCTCAGTCAAATTCATTCTAAATCTTTAGATGACATGATCACGACTCTTCTCCTAGAGGAAAAATGCATAACTGACGATGCTGCAGAAGGTGATACTCAATAAGTAAGTGCACTTTATTCCACAATCAAAAAATAAACAAGGACCTGAACAAGAGATTGAATGCCACTATTGTTAGAAGAAAGGTCATACAATGTGGAATTGTCATATCTGAGCAAGAGATGTTCTACAAGGAAATATAAAACACAATGGAGCTAATACTGCTCATATAGAAGATCCACAAGATTCTGACGAAAGTGAGAAAGTTGTTGATCAGTTTGGCTTCACATCATCTCTAGTACTGTAAGCAGCAACATAGGAGGACGGAGGATAATGGAAGCTGGAGGAAATCTAGCGACCTCTTGCAAGCCACAAGCAACGAGGCCTCCAACAGAGATTGTGGCAGAATAAGGTATTGAGGACCAATTACTCAATTTTGGTTTATTTATTTCAGTTTTATGTTGGTTGTTATGTTGTTTTTCAATAAAGTACAGATGATACGGAATTTCCTATGTGGGACCTCCTAACTAAAGAGTGTCGCGGGGAACAGAAAAGTACTGAAAGCAGTGCATGGTACTCACCCTAGGTTCGTGGTAATCCTATAAAACCACTGAGGTATCATCCTCTTGGGTTCATGGTACGCCTGTAAAACCACCGAGGTAAAATCCTCTTGGTTCATGGTAATCCTGTAAAACCACCGAGGTGAACATTCGGAAAGTGTTTCTATCCCTCTAGGTTTCTGGTCAACCTTAGAAAAACCATGTGAGACCATGTAGGCATGCTCGTGTGAAGACCCTCTTTGCAGTGTTCTCATTGTATCTTTGTAGGAACAATGTAATAAGGGGGGGGGGGGGATGCTAGCAAAATATAATACATTGTTTAGTATTAATAGTTATGCATACGTGGCAGTTAGGTGTTGTAACTGTTCTCCTTCCTGTAAGACTAATCTCCTTCATGAACTGTTTCAGCATTGTATTTTATTGTGGTGCTTGTTTCAAGACCACGCATTGAATAAAACACAAATCTTCTATATTTTGCAAACAGTAATTTGGACTGACTGGACAGAGCTGGGGTTGCCTAAGAATGATAAAGCATGAAAATTTTGGCATAGAGGTATAGTTGTCATGCTTGGAAATTTCCAATTTCCCTGTTGCACATTTGTATGACAACAAACTCTATTACTAAATTATTGAATTTTGAGCGGTCAGATAAATTTTGTAGGGAGAGCAAAATTGGATGATTTCTCACTAAATAGTAGAAATCGGACAACTGTACACCACATCTCATTCTGTCAAGTGAAAACGTGGAGTAGCCAATCATGATCCAACAAAAGGCAAACTAGCAGTTGCAAATAAGTTTCAAGTTACGCCAGAGAGGGCTTGAATTTTAATGTTTATAATATGGTTTGGATGTAAAATAAATTCTATGATCTATGATAGATGTTTGAGTGAAGAACATAAGTTACATTTTGTTAAACAGTTCACATGTCTTTATGTAAGGTTCCACATTCTGCATACATGTCTATCAAAACATTTGCAACTATATCTAACAAAATTCCTCTATATTTTGGCACAGGTTGGGAGAACTTTGGCAAATTTGAACTAATTGGGTTGGAGCCTTGTTTGTTGCATATGGTGAAACAAGGCGAGGAGTATGCTAGCAAATGTAAACATGAGTAGAATCGGATGGATAAGAACACAAAGATGAAAGCCTCGTTTATAAGAAGCGTGGAGATGCTCTTCCACTACAACATCTTGGGTATCATTGGCAGGGTTCTTAATCTCATCTACCCACCAAACATAAAATTCCCCTGGAGATATGTCATCTCATGGAATGAAGTGATTGAAGGATACTGACAAAATGGGATTGTTGTCTACGCTTTGGGAACATTTAAATGCCAAAATATGAACTCTTGTAAATAAACGCCTAGTGTTCAACCAAATGATACAACATGTTATCTTTTTAAATGAATATCATAATTGTATCTTACAGAAGACATGGTCATTGTCAAGAGACATTGTGATTGTATCATCAAATAAAACAGCTGTATATTCACCCCGATCAACTCGCCTATACCAACATACGTGTGGTCCATAACAAAATACGAGCTTTATAGCAACGTACGGACATCCATCAAGGCATAATAGGCAATGTTTTTTTTGTTGGAAGTTACTATATTGTCCTCTCCCCATCACACAAACTTAAAACAGGAAAATTACAACTCCAATAAACTAAACAGTGTTATCCTCTCCGGCATAAATTGCAACTCATTTAGAACTGCATCGGATTCTTTAATTGACTTCTAGAGAAAATGCTTTGGCTCTTAATTAACCTTGCTTCTTCACACGATCTGACAAAAATTTCTCGGTGGATACATGATCTCCAAAGATTTGGTTTTGTTTTTTGTTAAATGGAATCATTGAAACAGTCTCTCATGGCCTTGAATGTCCAGTGTGCGCCATCTGTGAGAGCCCTTTTGAAAGGGGCTAATGGATCAAACTACCACATATCCTTAAAATCTGGTTTTTTTGGGACAAGGCTCTTCAAGACACACAGTGCCTTCCCTTCCAAAGTTTCTTAAGTGGCTCGCAAAAATAGAACTCGTATTGTTATGCAAGACAGCGTTGCAGGGTCATATGCCACATCCCTAGCAAAATTGGCCCAGTCTGTGAATTCCCTAGATGCTATCAGTAGAGACATCGATAAGCTCTCTCAGTACATAACCAATAAGGTTTTTTTTAATTTCCTAAGTCATATCTTCTGCTAGAGTGTTTCCATAATGGCTTGCTTAAATCTGTTAGGCCACAATTCATCTATTGTTGCCCTGCACTCTTCCTCTAACAGAGGAGTTCGGGATTCTTCTACATGAGCGACACCTCTATCAATCATAAAAATGTTTTAGCGTCCAAAACAAAAAAAAAACATCGATTCATGTCTTTATTTTTTGATTTATCATCAATTTTCTAATCATAACATACATGATTAAAATTATTGAAATTGATGAAATATCTATGATAATAGTTTAAAATAGGCAAGTGATATTAAGGAAATATCCTTAAACATTACAAATCTCAATTCAATAAAGGAGAAGCGACCCTCTTTTGGAAAAAAAAAATATTAATTCCATGATAGAACTGTGTCAGGAAAAAAAGAATAAAAACAATACAGCAAAAAGAGGATCCCTTCTAGAAACACCGATGGGCCCGCAAATCGGTCATAATTAAAACAATTCATTTCATAAATCACCGGGACCCATATCTACTTTTCCCCTAAGCGGTACCCCATGAATAATTTCAGTGTATACGGACCATAACTACTGTAACGAAATGCCGCCATCCTGTTTAACAATAAACCTAAAATGGACTCCATTGCAGTAGCTTATCTTCCAGACTTACATAGACTGGATAATTAGACAGTCTCGTAAGAAAATCATTTTGTAGAACTATTTTCTGTTTTGAAAATATGTCAAAATATTTGTAGAATTATCTTCATACAGATACAAAATGCAAGTCACCGGTTCCAGACAACCAATTATTTCTCCATCAAAATAAAATTTGAAATGCATTTTACAAGATCTGCAAGAAATAAAAAACCAGTAGGAAGAATTTATACGGCGATGACACCCCATATAATAAATCAAACCAAAGTATTATATTTAGCATACGCGCAAATGAGTACAAGCCGCAATCTAGTAGTAGTGCCAAATGGGAAAGAAATGGTGAATGATCCACCATCTAGCCTAATACAAAAACCAACCAGCCACAATGAAGAACAATGTTTAGAAGTAAAAATAAATTATGGGAGGAATACAACCAAATCTACAAGAACATAACCGCTGCAGAGCAGACAACGACCATGGAGGCCAAATACCCTAGGGCGGCCTCATGGCGAGGAGCCGCAAAGCGAGCGCCGGAGGTGGCAGATGAAGGACCCAGGGATGATGCGGGGCCCTGTAATGGAGCTCCGCTCGGAGGCACTGGGGGCGACGAGGACGAAGTCGGTGAGGGAGAAGCCATTGAAGGAGTTGGAGTGAGGGTTTGAGGAGCAGGTGCGAGCTCGAGAGACGGGAGGATCGTCCACCAGAGTCTTTGTAATGGTACTCTTGCTCAGTCCGGTATCCAGCGTAATGGTAGCACCGATGGAAGAAACTGATACGACATACTTATGGACTCCATTAGTGATGAGAGTGCTCATGGGACCGCACCTCAAACCAATTCAGTGCTGTCACAGATCAATCACACTCCTATGAACAGTTTGGTCGCCTCTACATAACAGCCACTATTTCGTTGAACGCTGGTATGAGTTTTGAAATTTGCCAAATTTTGGATTATGCAAATTGGTTACTATGTTTTTTTACATTATTTGTAGCTTACAGAAGACATGCGTGTCCTCACAAAACAATATCACGGTTTAAAAAATGCAACTTGCAGGTGTCTACAGTCTGACTTGATCAGTTCACCTTTGTAGGATACACCCCATTTGTGCAAAAATAGGAGCTATAAAACAGCGTTTGGACATCTACCAAAGCATTATGGAGGGGGATTTTTCGAGATATTTTAGAAGACATGCGAGTTGTTTGACAAAATTCATTACTGGTCCTACGGCACATTAAATTTGGTATAACCTTGATTTCGGTAACTTCAATCCAAGGAAAGTATGTGGTATACTAAATTTTTTCTTTTCAGTTTAGTTTTGGATTAAAAATTGTCATTCCTCCTCGGCTCCATGCGCTATTTTGGACTAAAAATTGTCATTCCTCGGCTTGGATTAATGTGGAACGCAGGAATCAGTTCAGTGAAGGAAACGTATCGATGAATCTTTTTGTGTAATCGTGGAGGCAGCGAATCCAGGGCATCGTAGAAGCAGCGAACCCAGGGCATCGTGGAAGCAACGGATCCAGGGCAGCGAACAGAGTGAGACCAATAGTAATGGCGTCTTCGTGGGTTTTCAGAACCCCCGTGACGGTGATCAGCTAGATGAAGATCTTGCACCCGACATACATGGCGTCCAGCTTCACCTTGGAACCCAGTGTGACCGCACCAAACCCTACCTTGCCGCCTTTGAGGTCGATAATGTTCAGAAACCCTCCATTTCCCACCGCGTTCCCCGTCGTCTGGTACAAGCTTCGTCGACAACGCCATGCCGTTGGAAATATCGTGGAGCTTTTGCCCGTTAAGTAGTCCAACAGCACAAGCAAGCTCATAGCTTTTGCCGCCTTTGAAGAACACACCTGTAAAGTTACAAAAATATCTAGGGCTTATAAAAATATCTAAATTCTGGCGACTGGTAAAGTTAAATCACCGGAATTTGACACTTCCCAGCAATGACTTCTTCAAAGTAAACGCCTCCAGCGAATTAAAACATTGTGAACACAAATTTTCTTGGAAACTTATAAGTTTGAAAAATAATTTATTTGCATATTATTGCATAAAAGTTTGGTATATAAAAATGCATACATGTTTCATGTTACTTTCCTTATATTTCTCTATAAATCTTATCAATGTTTTTGTTATTATGTCGACTAACCATATCACAAAGGTGAACTGACACTTCAAATTTTTTTTAAAAAAATAGGATATACCTTAAATGTGTTGTCCTCTGTCTATTTTGTACAATGAATGTGTTGTCTTTATCTATATGTTACAATTAATGAAGCAACACTCTCTTTATAATAGTGAAAGGCATGTGCATAATACTTCCTTACATATAAAATTGTAATACCCAATAACATATAAAAGGTTAAATATCAGATGTGGTAGGTGGAAAGCAAATATAAATATAAGATTTGGTAAGTGGAAAGCAAATATATTAAAGTCTTTCTCACCTCGAGGATGGTGAGAAAGACAAGATATAATTCAACAAAAAAAACAAAATCATAAATTTACTTTGGATTTTGTTTTCTTTTTAATTATTTTTTTATCCCTCGATAGGCATATATTTAGGCATCAATATGACCATGCATCCAGTTATTTGAGATTGTAGCCCTTCAATTTTTAGGGCAGAGCTCTTTCAATTTGCGTTTTGTGCTCATCTAAAATGCCTTCGTCGCTGCAAAATGAAGTCGATCTCCCCTTCATTGACATATCGCAATTTCAGCTGGAGTTTGAGGAACTAAACCTCCTTCAACACCATCCGGCGGTAGCCACAGTGAGAGAAGCCTGCCAAAAATGGGGTTTCTTCCGTGTTTTGAACGCAGGAATTCCAATACATCTTCTCCAGAATGTAGAGCGTGTTATCCACGAGTTATGTGGCATGCCGCCCGAGGTGAAAGACAGAGCCATCGCGTCTAGCCCCACCGACGGATACTCTCGTAGGCCCACGCAGGAGAACTTTTATCTCTTAAATTTGCCGCATTCAGATTCTGTTCAGGCGCTGTGTCGGCAAATATGGCCGGAAAAGGGAAACCCAAACTTTTGGTAGGTTTTTCTTGTTCTATTCCATGATCGGTACTTAATCTTCCTGACTGTTAATCGAGTGTAATTTATCATGGCAGCGAGACGATCGGAACATACACATTCGCCATGGCTGATCTCCAGCGAAAGATGAGTAAAATCATTCTCGCTAGTCTGGGTTTGGACGTCAAAACGTTCTACCATTCTGATTTCGAAGAATGCACAGCTTACATGCGTATAAACCACTATTGGTCTGATGGAAAATCCACGAATGAGGAGGCTCTGTTACCGCATACTGATATTGCTTGTTTTACGATCCTTCACCAAGACGATGAAGGGGGACTTCAGATTCGATCAGATGAAGGGAAGTGGTTGGATGTGAAGCCTGTGTGTAATTCATTTATCGTCAACGTAGCCGACTCTCTTAAGGTCATGTGAATTTCTTGAAACCAGGCGTATTGCTGTAACTTATTTAATTTCATGGTGCTGAGAACATGAATTAATATTGGTGTTGCAGGCATGGAGCAACGGCAGATATCGCAGTGCAGAGCATCGGGTTGTTTACAAAGGATGGAGGGATCGCATATCTGTGCCCTGGTTTGCACAGTTTCCTTACGACAAAGAGATATGGGCTCCCGCAGAGCTTGTGGATGACGAGATTCATCCACGACGTTACAGGCCTTTTACCTTCTCCCAATTCAGGCGCGATTTTCTGCTAAATTTATTCTCTAAACAAGAAAACCCTGTCACATTTGTTGAAAGTTACGCAGGGATATCTCGTGGGTAAACCTTAAATTGTCGGTCGGCTCATCGTGACCTAAACAGCCGGTGCGCTGACCGGTTGAAATTGCCCGCTAGCTTATCTGTGTTCGGTATAGATATGCAAAGTGATATTTGATTTGTAAATGCAAGCCTGCCCTAAAACATGACCTCGGTTGTTTGGCACCACACTTCGATGTTATAAAAATTTGTTACGTATGGATTTTAACTCACTGTGGGTTTTACCCCATATTCACGAAAGAGCATAAGCTCAATAAGATTCAAATCAACGTATACAAATGCAACAAATTACAAATATAAAGGAGTTTAATTCTAACCCATGTAACAATTCCTCAAACTACTAACACTAAACCAGGTAGGTTGTTCTAACAACCTTTATTCTCTCCATCCTATTTTATCTCTTAAATCTCAACGTGAGTTGAATAATCAACTCACTTACAATAATAATTTGTTTAATATGCTTCACATATTAAATACACACACTAATTAAAATAACCATGTTAGGACTAATTCTTAACACTCATGTCTATAAGTTTGTTAGGTATAATGTTAAATTACAAATTATTACTATTGATCATGCAACTACATAATTTTTGAAAGGACAATTATGTTGAATTTATTATGTGATTTATAAGGAAAAATTCAAAAATAAAATATAGGGTCTCAAAATCAAGGAAAATTTTAAGTAATACAGGGGGAAAAACTTAGAAAAATGGTCACAAATACAATTGAAACTATAATAGCAAGGTTGGCAAATTGTGAAATTAGTTGTTGTGACATTGGTGAAAAAAAATATTATTATTGAATCAAGTTGTTGATGTAATGGTAAATGTAGAATAATTTCTACAAAATGTCGAATTTTTTTGGTGAACAGAAAAGCTTATGGGAATACCTTGTTCAAACTCCCTTCTCTTGTCTCTTTTCTTCTGTGTTAATAGCTTCATGTTTGAATTTTTTTTGTGATGGATTACTTCTAAGTCTTTGGTGCTTTTCTCTCTATTTTTATGTGACTATGTTTGTTAAAGGTTTAATCTTTTAATTTTTAATAGGAAGCTTTAAGGGGGTGTAACGGTCTAATCCAACTTGTGCTTTGAAAACATCCTATGGCGGCATTTGATTTTTCCCTTCAGTTTGCTTGTTGAGTCGTTGATTGCACACATGGCACAATCACATTCGTCTAATCCTCATGCTTTGTACCCTTATTGGAAAATGTAATATGTTGGAAGCTTATTGAATGAGATGCAGCCACATGTTGAAATACTACTTCCCCAAAATACAGGTTTTCATGCATTAAGCCTGGATGGTGAGGTGGAAGTATTAGCAATGGGATATTTCCATGTGCCCTCATTTCTCATGCTCGTACATCTCGGGTCCGTATGTTGATATCCATTAATGTGTTGACATTCAGATAAACGTGATGAAGTCATGTAAGCTATGTGTTTTGATATCCAACAACACCTTTTACATGATCATCCGCATTGTTGGACCACAACCCATTCCATATGTGTTAAAATTTTAACTCACATCATTTAGATTTTTAATGTAAATTTATATACCAAAACTTAAATTTAAAATGTTTGACAAGACATTTACAAATATTGCTTTTATGTGATTTTTTACAAATAATTTATCGATTTATAAAATTGTGAAAGTAAGTCTAAATCATAACAGTAAATCAAAATTCTCGATAAGGTACTTACAAAATATATATATTTGTATAATCTCTAGAATCCTTTTATGAATTTCTGGAAGCATCTAGGGTCATAATTAAATATTATGACATGGTTTCCTATGTTATTAGCGATGTCCTTAAATGAGGATCCAAGTTGTTAAAGATCATTTGATCAATTTACAGCCTCAAGAAAAACATGATCTTGTAATGAGGCATGATAAGTGAGCTCAATGTGAATAAAAGCTAGTGGAGCCCACAAATGATGAGGTGGAGCTTAATTATCAAAAATATGGCATGTGGCCTAAAAATTATATAGCAACATGGGTACAACATTATCCTATCATGAGGTCGTGATCCACATAATAATTGATTATGAAAGAGTGCTAACATGGGAAGATGTTTAATGTGCATCCCTATCATCTAGGATTCCTTTAGTTCCTTCTAATTTTGTGTATCCTTATTTGATCTCGTTTGTTTTAGTTTTAGTTATAACTATTGATCATGCACCTACACAATTTTTTAAAGGACGATTATGTTGAATGCAATAGCTGATTTATAATATTGTTTGGACTTACTTTTAATTTTATCCTAGACAAATCTCTCTAGAATTCTGAAAGGAACGATAACTAGATCGTACCAAGCCAAGAACACAGATGTTAATCAAACACCACGATTTATAAGATGAAAGCAATTCGCCAGAATAAATTTACATAAAACCTTTGCAAACAAATGAGAAGCAATATCATATATTATTATGGAACTCAATGAAATACAATGAGAATGAGCCTTGCTTATATAGGCAAGGAATAACAATCTAAGAACCAGTCAAGGTCATAGATGAAGCCATAAATCATGGAAAGAACTAGTCATCAAAGAACTAGTCAAGTCCATAGATTTATGAGAGAACTAGACATCAAGGATCTAGTCAATACCATAGATCTAGGAAAGAACTATACCTAACAACTAGATAATATCTCCTAATATCAAAATAAATAAAAAGAAATATCCACACACATAAGTGGGTGAGGATAAATACAATAAAGGTAAATAATGTATCTAGGTGAACATGAGCTAAGGTAAATACCTACTCTAACACCCCCCATCAAGTGAAGCTAGGGGCCAAAATCGAAGTGGCATGTCCACAGTATGAGTCCCGGTAACTAGGCCTGATGAGGTACTCATGTAAAATGACTGGGAAAAAAGGGACACCGCAAGGTACCCAAAACCAGTAACAACAAAGTAAAGAGAGTAAAGACCCGTTCCAAGGCATCCCAAGAAGCTCGACTCAAAAAAATCATACAATGTTGAAGAAGTTTGGTGTGCACTATGGTCTAAATCCACTGCTCAATCACAAAACTCAAAAACAACTGACACTGGGTTTCACCAGAATAGCTCCATACAAGGAGACTGTCAACGGAGTTATGTCGAAAGGGCAAAAAAAACACCAAACATAATTCGATCAACATAGCTCAAGGAAATTAAGCACGCCACCCCCAAAGTAGTTCTGGGATGGGTGACCTCCCAGGAAATTCCCGGTGTCACTTCCTCCTAATGCTGTTGCGCCTGATTGGGTGTATACCCAACTCCATCATGCGGGAGGGTATTGGCATAGCAACTGTTTAACATGATGAGATCCCTCTCCACCATTAGTTCGAGCTTTTGGTGTGACGACAAGTTGTGCAACACTAATACCATGAAAGGAACGATAACCAAATCGTACTAAGCCAAGAACACAGATGCTAATCAAACACCATGATCTATAAGATGAAAGAAATTCACCAAAATAACTTTACATAAAACCTTTTCAAACAAATGAGAAGCAATATCATATATTATTATGGAACTCAATGAAATACAATGAGAATGGGCCTTGCTTATATAGGCAAGGAATAAAAATCTAAGAACCAGTCAAGGTCATAGATCAAGCCATAAATCATGGAAAGAACTAGTCAATTCCATAGATTTATGAGAGAACTAGATATCAAGGATCTAGTCAATACCATAGATCTAGGAAAGAACTATACCTAACAACTAGATAATATCTCCTAATATCTAAATAAATAAAAAGAAATATCCACACACATAAGTGGGTGAGGATAAATACAATAAAGGTAAATAATGTACCTAGGTGAACATGAGCTAAGGTAAATACCTACTCTAACAAATTCAACAAAATCAAGTATGATCCTACAATCCTAATTCACTTTCTTTATCAAATAATTTAATTATTTAGGAATTTCATAATTTTCTATATGATCCTACTATCACTTCCTAACAACATGTGTCCTGTGAACCCTAATCACTTCCTTCCACTTTAAACCCTACCCTCATGCGATGGATCCCCTGGTGGCGACGTCGGCAGCCTTGGAAAAGTATAGAGCAATAGAGGCTTCATTGGCATGGGGCACATAGTTTCTACACACAGGTAGGGCCATTCATGGGTCTTTATTTCAAAATCAGTCGTTTGAGCTTCTGTAAAGGTTCTTCACCCTGAGATTCTTATGGCTGGAGACTTTGCTAAGGCCTCAACTCCTAAGATTGGCGTGGATGGATCTACTAAGGCTAAGGTTGGTATGGATGGTACCGAATCTAAGAGCAGTCAGAGGTAGTGTGAGATCCCAAATGGAAATTATTTGCAAGTGGGTTGTGGCTCTAGTATTCTCTAGGGAAAAGGTTCATTCAAAGACATAGTCCTGGGCTCTGCTTCCAAATCTAAATTTGGAGTTAATATGGGATCTTCTAAACTAATGATATTTTCTCAGGAAATCACTTCAATTACTTTTGATACATAGGTGATTGAAACAAAATAATATTTCTAGACATATGATTTGATATGTCACTTCAGCAGCCTCCTACCAGGTCTTTTTACCTTACATGAATGGATTTCAAAACGTTGAAAACCATTATTAATAGATAAGATCGATATTTATCCTTGCACTAGAGGCATCTTTGTATCTTTTTTTGATAGAAATCAGGTTTTTAATCATATATGGGATTTTCAAGATCACCAATTGATAATGAAACCATGGATTTCATTCTTTAACCCATGCACAAAGACATTCCTGGTAAAACCCAATTGGGTTAGATTACCGCATTTGCCTCTACAGTTCTGAGGGGAAGCTATCTTAAAGGCCATTATGAATATTATAGGTAAATCTATTGCCATGGACAATAAAATTGAACTTTATGATCACACTACCTATGCCCGCATTCTGATAGAAATGGATACTTCAAATGACCTTCCTACTTTTATCGACCTTAAAGTTAAGGACAAAATTTGGGTCCAATCTCTGGACTATGAGGGTCTTCCTTTTAGATGCAAAAAATTCTTCTCCCTAGATCACCTGGTCTCTGATTGTACTATCAAGAATACCTTCAGCAGTAGAGGTAATTGGTGGAAAAAATTTCAGAGTAAACACCTAGAAATTTTTGTTGATTCAAATTCATAATGAAATGAAGAACTGGTTGAAGAATATCCTTATACTTCTAAATTTATTAAAGAAACTCTTCTAACTCCACCCCCTGGCGGATTGGATGAGAAAGGTGAGCTACCCAAAACTGATGGTGCTAACACAAAAAAATATATAGAATCCATAGTTAGTCTCACATTATCATGGGAAATATCCCACTATCAATTTGGTGGTGGATCTTCCAATTTAATCGAAGGATGCTAATGAGGAATGGACAGAAGTGAAGAAGAAAAAAATACATACATCAAGCTCAACACCTCTGATTCCAAGAACGAGAACTGATTTGGTTCGGTTCTATTTCTACTCTTATTGTTTATCTGGGTTTGAAGACCCCTTTTGTTTTCTTGGTGTTTTTTTCTCCATTCCTGGGCTTCTAGGCTCATTGTACTGAAATTTGGCAGTATTTTGGTTGTGTTCAGGCTTCTTTTTTGTCACATTCCTGTTGTTTTGTTGCATTGTTTTTTTTCTAGTTTAGTAGCACGGCTGCCCCTTCTATTTACTTTACGTTTACATTGGGTTAGAGTTCGTTTGTTTGCTTGTGCTCCATTTTTTTAATCTGGGTTCTAAGACCTTTGTTTGTACTGGGGCTATACTCTCCATCAAAAAACCATTTACCTTTAACAAAAAATAGGTGATTTATAAGGAAAAATTCAAAACTAAAAATCCAAGGTCTCAAAATTAGGGAACATTTTAAGGAACCCACAAGAAAAAAAAGTTATAGAAATCATCGCGAATATGGCTGGAACCATAATCATAAACTTGGAGAATTTTCTGAAATCAGTGGTCCTGACATTGGTGAAAAATAATATTATATATGAATCAATATTTGGATGTAATGGAGAATGTAAGATAATTTATACTAAATGTAGATTTTTTTGTGAATAAAAAATCTTATGTGAATACCTTGTTCAAACTCCCTTCTCTTCTCTCTTGTGATCTTTGTGTTAATGGTTCGTGTTTTTAATATTTTCATGACAATGGATTACTTCTAAATCTCTTGTTCTTTTCTCTCTGTTTTTTATGTGAATATGATTGTAAAAGGGTTAATATTTTACTTCATGACATGAATCTTTAAAGGGTATAACTGTCTAATCCAACTCATGCTTTGAAAACATCTAATGATGAAATTTAATTTTTCCCTTAAGTTTGGATGTTGAGTTGCTAACCGTACACGTGGCACAATCACATTTGTTTGCATCCCCATGCTTTACACCATTTTCACAAAAGTGATGTGTTAACATCTTATTGTTCGAGATGATGCCATGTGTTAAAATATTACTTCCCCA
Source organism: Taxus chinensis (assembly GCA_019776745.2). NCBI lineage: Eukaryota > Viridiplantae > Streptophyta > Pinopsida > Cupressales > Taxaceae > Taxus > Taxus chinensis. Next base: position 658,911,231 of record CM034147.1, on the reverse strand, counting down.
CACTATATACCTTTGCGCGTTAATCCTAGATAGTGAGGTGGAATTAATAGTAACGTTATCTCACCACATGTTTTCATCTCTCATGCCTGTGTATCTTGGGTCCGTACATTAATGTCCATCAATGCACTGATAGTTAGACAATCATGAAAAATTCATGTAAGCAACGTGTCCTAATCTTGTTTACCCATGCTTGGATACTTCAATCTTCGATTAAAGTTGTGAGGTGTCCTTAGTACAAAATTAGCATGCCTACACATATATATGCATATGGATACATGAAGCAAAGTATTTTTTGTTAAATTATTTATAAATAGTATGCATTGTTTGATATATGAGGCATAATGACATAGGTTTTATCCCAGGATAAACATCTAATATGCCCACATTTCAAATGGAAGTCCCTGAAATAGGCCTAGTGAGGTGAATAGTGCCATCCACTATAGAGTTTAAATAAGTGACAAATTTTAAAATAACCACTTGTATGCTCCACATTGCAGCCCATAGACATAATTTTATTGTAAATCTCTAGTGCTTTCTCTCTAATTTTCACTGACTGCAAACGTGGCACAATCAAGTTCGTCCCCGTCCATATGCTTCATACCCTTTGGCAAAAGTGATAGTGCTAGAAACTTATTGATCAAGATGTTGTCAAATATTGAAATCCTTCTTCCCTGAACTACACACCTCTGTGTATAAATATTGGTTGTTGAGGTGGAATTTTTAGTAATGGGATCTCACCATGTATCCTCATCTCAGTTGCTCGTGTATTTTAGGTTCATACATTGATGTCCATTGATGTATTGGTAGTCAAAAACAATGATGAAGCCATGTAAGCTATGTGTCTTAATATTTTCTACTCATGCTTGGGATGCTCAAATATTAGATTAAATTTTTGAGCTATTCGTATAAAAAATGGGATGCTTCCACGTATAGATACATGATAAAAAAGTATGTTTAATTAAATTATTGATAAATATTCTGCATCATTCGATATATGAGGATCCACTATTTAGGTTCTATTATGTGATGAAGGTATGACACACCCACATTTTGAATGGAAGTCCCCATAATAGGCCTAGTGAAGTGAGAAGTGTCATCCAATAAATGAAAATAAAATAAGTGACTACTTTTCAAACAACTAATCACTGGCTCTACAATGCTTCCCGCAGACATAAATTTCTTCTAAATACATCAAAATGTATTAAAGGTCATGTATGGTTAACAAAGCTCCATGTTCCCTATGGCATGTTTCCGAGTAACTTTGAAAGCAATGGCTTTGAGGCATGAAATTGAAATATTTCACTTTCTATAACTCTAAAAAAGGTTAAAGGGAATGTAAACATATTTGCCTACATAAGGGGTATGGACATAGACTTTGTTTGGGGACGTAGGAAAATATTTATGTGTTCAATACCCCGCCCAAAAATAAGGCTCTAAAGGATAAATTTGATATTTCAATTTTATTGAAAGTTTAAAAAAATATTAAACAAGCCACTTGTAGGATAATATAATATTCAAATAAATTAGGTTAAAAAATTCAAAAATAAAATTACTAAAAGTTAATGAAAATATAAAACAATGTAATAAAAATAGCTCGTGGGTCAAAAGACGGGGTTAGCTCATAATGTTATAAAAATTCAAAAAAAAAATACTTATAATCAATTTTAAATTGAGTTGGAATACTTTACATATAATTGGAATCATTCAAAATTAAAAGAGAATATAACCATTATTTCTATGTAACTAATCAATAACATGATAATTACAAATGATATTATAATTAGTCATAAGTAACTATACTTATAAAAATGTTGTAATCTATTAGGAACAACTATGTATAATATTATTGTTATAGAAAATTAGAAAAAACCATATACTATAAGTGTGTTGATAAGTACAACATATTATTCCCTTAAGAACATTGTTTACTATCACACCAAGTAGAGATGGTGGGTTTTCACAACACAAAGGAAATTCGTAAGAGACTAAGAAATTTCTCAAATGGTCTAAATAAAAAACCCAAAAAAAATCAAATATAATCAAATAAATTAAAGATTGAGTACTCATTTTAATTCAATAAGCTTTCAAGATCTTTATACACCCTTGAATTGATAACACGAACCACTTCACACAACCTTGACTTGAAAATGAGAACCACTTCATAATATTTTCATAAATAAACTTAAATATTTATATATTACACAAATACACTTACACAAGTTAACTTTGTTACATTATTTTACAAGATATTCCTTCTTAAATGATAATAAGTTACAGATTAAATAATGCAAACTATTTTAAATCAAAAATAATAACAGTATACAAGTATACATTCAAAAATATTAATAGTGTTGTCCTTTTTATACACCAAAAATCAAATTTTCATATGAGCTATTAAGAATTAAGTTATGAAGGTTGATGACATGATGAGTGAGCACTAACAAATTAAATGGAAATATTTTAATCTAATGCAAAAATCTTTTTAAAAAAATTAAACTTAAAAAATTAAGTGACTTGATAGACCATTATTCCAGAAATTCACATCACTTTTAATTCACTTCATTTGCAATTATCTCTCACATTTATATTTTATTTTTCCACCAAAAAAATCTTGAAAAGGTGTTATTCCAATTACTAGTCACTTTAACTTGTCATTATTTTCTATTACACTTGATCAAATTTTTCTTCCGATGTTGTGATAACATCTACTTTTACCAATACATGATACAATTTCATTGAAGTCTCTTATGAATTCCTCTAAGGGACTTTCAATTTGGTAGGTGGAAACAAATATTTTATTCATTAAGTTTTGGAGCTCTCAGATCATGAAAAATTTTAGCGGGATGAGACATCACTAACGACAGAAAGATGAATATTCAGACTCAAATTGGCATGTATATCCTCAATTTTTAAAATGTATCAATCTCTTTTCCAGAATTTCATTCTTGTGGAGGCTTGCATTTCCTTAAAATAATTCAAGTGTGTATGGTGAGGTAATACTTTTTTCTTGTTGTTTCCTATGCCTTTAAACTCATCCCCTACTTTCGCCCCTCTGAGGTGGAATCTTAATTTCTCATAGCTAATAAAATTTTGACTCTCTCTATTGAAGGAAATGGAATATAGGTGCCCTTGCCTAAACAAAGTGATCCGAGAAAGCTGACAAAGGAACATGTTGTGACATAGAAACTATGATTACTCTTTATTCTTAGCCTCCTTCCTAGAAAAATTTAAGTCATTGTGTTTTAATTTTTGGTTCATGTTAAATTCAAGGACTATGGCTAGCAACAAAGGAGGCCCTTTGTAATTTGTGTATATATTGTAGTATATGTAATTCACATGTTTTTTATCCGTAAGGGATACGACCCAAATAAAACCATCATTATTAATCTATTACCAATTAATTGATTTCTTGAAGCTTATAAATAATTGAGTTAAGGTTATTTCTTATTTTCTTTTGTTTTTGTGTGGTTTAATTGAGATAAAAGGTATTTTTGTGAAGTTGTGGGCTTCAATTTTCAAAAGAAACGTGTGGTTTTAGTCTATGATGTTTTACATATTGTCGCAACAATATTAATCAAGCTATTAATTTTATCCATGGTTATATTAACTGGAAAATTGTAAGAAAACTCATATTACTTCAATGTATTAACCAAATGGAAGGTTGATTTAAAATTCTTTATTTTAGAAGAAGTTGCAAGAATTCAAAATTTAGATATACAAAATGAATTCAAATCATATGTAGTTGAGCTCCAATGAAATCAGACACAGTCATCTCAGAAAACTTCAAGTAGGAGAAGTTACTTCATTGTTTTAGAATCTATTACTAGAATTTTTTGTAATCTTAAAAATAAGTAATACAATATTTCTTGCATGAAATATTTGTATTTCATTTTTAAATATTCTAATTATATGTTAAGTTATTGATGTCAGCAAATTAAGTGTACTTTGCACACTTTTGGAGCTTGGCGGCATTTTGGAGGTATAAAAAAATGTCAAGTATCTTTTGAAAGCCTTCCAACAAAAGTGTTCCCTCCTGTCAGTTGATGAGAAAATGTAAAAATTAACAAGGAAATAAAAAATCTTTTCTAGTGTATTTCACACCCCCCATGTCAACCGAGGAACATTTTTGAAGCATCCATAACATAAAAAAAATTGGTGTTTCCACTACCCCTCCAAAGTGCATTCATGCCTGATTGGAGCACCTTTTGGTGAGGAGGAGGGTAAAGTAGGTGCATTTTCCTCTTTACACGGAAAAAACCCAAACCCCTCCTTGATTTAAGTTTTATTTCAAAAAAAAATTCCTTCCCAAAATAAAAACTCAAAAATAGATAAAGTACATATCCAAATTTTATTAAATTTATTTACTCCTCTCATGGCCATCAAACCAGACATGTGCCCTAGTTTTACTACATCTACGTTTCTCATATTTGATTATTTCATATCTATGATATCTAAAAAATTTAGTACACTGTATCCTTGGAGGTTCCTTCGATATGATCTATGAAGTAAGGGGTGTAATAGAGTAATTTAATTTTTACATTAATTTGAATATTTTTGTCACAAAAACCCTTGTTTCACATGTTTACCTATAAAAATTCAAATAAACACAACTTGAAAATCTCAAGACCAAATCTTACAAATAATTTCTTATGAACTCATCCAAAACACCCTCATTTTGGTCCATTACCCATTTTCTGTGGAGGATATATTTGTTCCACATGATTCAACCAATTTTTATTAAAAACCCTATTAGCATAATATGTTGTTTATTTTAGCTATGTCTATGTGGCATTCGGTTTCTCCTTTGCAACCGATGGTTCCCTCCTCTCTAATCTTCCTGGTTGCTTGTATATATCTATGCTTTTACTTGGTTAATATTATTCAATAATTTTTTTATCCCTTCTATGCCATCAATGGTATCAAAGAATGGTTTGGTACTTAGCGTGTCCCTATCTTTTGGTGCTTGGATCTTCGTGAATTCTTCTACAATGACCAAATGAAGGAGATAATTGTTTAATCCTTTCTACCATTTATCTAGTTTTGTCCTCTATATTCATATCACCAGAAACATCCTATCAATTTTATCTTCCTGGAGTTTTTCATTGTGACCCTTGGCTTCCTTGTATGTTCAACGTTTGCTTTTACTAGTTGAAAGTTAACTTTGGAGTCAGTTATACTTACCACACGTTGGTGGTTTATTTCAACCATTTTTTTGTTCTTATAACCACTACTTCTTTGCACTTGTGTGAATTAGCATCGGAATACCAGAAAGTGTCGTGTCATGTCAAAAGTGGAAAAATGTGAGTAGTGTGCCAAGGGGTGTAGACATTATACTCTTACGTCCTTAAAACTCTCCAACTGATTTTCATGGCAGTAGACAAGCGTAGTCATAGCCATAATGGCTCACAAAAATACACTTGGTGGAGAAAACATGTATAACCTATTTTTTGTCATGTCTGTCATTAACATGGTTTTCTATCTCTTCTATCAGTGGAGGATCAAGGTGGCATGGATACATGAGCATGGAGGAATGAAGAAACATATATATTTTCCTTTCTTGAATCAACTTTGAACTGTTTGCAATTGTGGAGACGTGTGACCTGTGTAAATCATAGAAAGAAAACATCCTAGCAATCTGTTTTGAAGGAAGTTACTCATATAGACAAGGCACCGAAAACTTATTCTCAAGAAATAAAAGAAAAAATATTGTATTTGATAGTGTTAATGGGAATGGTGAGATCATTTGAGTCGACTGGAAGATATTTCTTTACTAACACCAACGTGTATGAGGAGAACATGTGTTTGCTATTTTGGCATGGTGTTTTGCTGTTCTTTTGTGATAAAACGTGGAGATGGGAAATTTCATGGAGAATATGTAACCTTCTTTGCAAATATATTCACTATTGGATGTACATAACAGATGTAGAAGTGTTTTCAATCATTTAACAAATGAGCCTCAAAGTCATAACTGCTAACAAAGTAGTAACTTACTGGAGGATGTCATATACATGGAGGTTGGAGGATAATTTTCATCCACTCTTTAGTCACCTATGATGGGGTTTCATCATTGTTATGGTGACAATTTTCTTAGCATGTTTTTATGTTGTGTGTAATGTGGTTTTTTGTGTGCAATGTGTTTTTTAATAAAAATGCAAAGCATTTTTCTAGTTTGGTACCTCCTGAATAAAGAACATTGTGAGGATAAAAAACCTAAATTAGTTTTTGGTTCTTGTTAAAGGGTTTGTGGAAACCCTAGAAACCACCGAAGTGTACAGTTAAGTACTCTTGTCACCTCCAGGTTTGTGGTCAACCTGCAAATAGAAAACCATAGGGGTTCATTGTAATTTGTGAAACTAGAAACCACTGAAGGTGTTAATGGAGAGATTTACTCATGTCACTTCCAGGTTTGTGGTAATCTTGCAAGGAAAAACCAAGGTTTCACCAATATCATGAAGCCAAAAATATGGCATGCCACCTCAAAGGTGTGTAGACTACAAGGAGAGTGTAAAAACTTGTTACAATGTTTCAAATCGGAAGTCCACTATCAATAAATTGGATGTTTGTAATAAACAATGTATTAATGGGAAAATGTTAGCATAATACGTTGTTTCTCCTCTGTAACCGACAGTTCCATCCTCTCTAATTGTCATGGTTTCCTGTATATATCTATATTTTTACTTGGTTAATATTATTCAATCATTTTTTTATCTCTTACGTGCCATCAAACCCATTTTATAAGATCACCATGTAACAAAATAGTGTTTTGTCATTTCTTTCAATTTTTGATGAGAGGTCATCTTAAAAATTGGAAGATATCTTCATCTCATAAATACCTTCCTGAAAAATCAAGTCTCATCTAGTTTGGATATTTTTTTCTCCTACAATCTCCTAAACAAGAATTTAATTTCCAAAAATCTTTGTGTTTTATTAATAACAGATGAAAATTATTTTGCACTTTCCTAGTGACTCAATGATCCAAATTGATTGAAACTTGGAGAAAGTGTTCCTCTTAAAATAACATTTCATTTGATCCATATTTTGCATGATGAGGTGGAGTGTTTTTAGAAATACTAAAGACTGATATTTTTATTAGTATTCTTCCCACTTCATGGGATTTTATATTTTCTTATTGATCCATATGAGAGAATTGTTCCAAAATCTAAGCATCACTTCTTCCCTTGAAATAAATTTTCAAATGAATCCATTCACAAGTGATTTGGATGATTCCTTCATTCATGATGACCGTGTCCATGTCACAACTTAAATCATCATTGAATAACTTTAAATACACCTAGATAAAAAAGGAAAACCCATATCCTAACCTAATTCAAAATTCACAAGAGGGTTGTTGAGCATGAAACATCTAGTTGATTTAAATGAAGGATTCTATTGTGAAAACCATGGTTATGGTAAAATCTCAATATCCTCACCATCCTTCATTCAGGATAAATGATAGGAAGTAATTGTATTCATCAAGGATACATAGGATTTTCAATCATTTCTTGATTCCATGTCATGAAGAGGAAGTGTTTCCATTCAAAAGATTACTATGTTTCTAATGAATAAGAAATTTGTACAACAAAGTAAAAATTTCATTGTAACCCTTTACATGTATAGGTGGGGATTTTTAAATTTCTTGTTTGTTTTTCCTTGACAAATAAATTGAATTAACCCTTTAAACAAAGTAAAAAAAAGAGAGACAAAAGAACCACTACTAGTTTAACCTAGTTGTCATTATATTTAGACTTATATATATATTTAATTGTTTTACAAATTTTATCAAGCTTAGCATTATTGTTATTTCAAAAAAAAAAAAAAAAAAAAAAAAAAAAAACTACTTTGATATTAATAATGATATTAATATTAATGTGTATTATTATTGATAGTAATGTTAAGCATATTAATAAAAATATTAATATTTGTGTGTGTGTGTGTGTGTGTGTGTGTGTGTGTGTGTGTGTGTTTGTTTGTTTGTGTAATTATAAATTTAATAAAATAAATATAATAGTAACAAAAAAAGAGATCAAAACTTTTTCCACGGACCAAATTTGGCCAAGCCACAGTTGTGCGCATAGTGTGGGTTTTGAGCTAGGGTATGGGGGGAGGTCGCCGACCCCACCCCATATTAATATGGGATGGGGATGGGGTCAACGACCTCCCCCCCCAACTATGGTTTAAATAAAATATGGTGGGGGAGTGGGCCGAGCCACTCCCCCCAAACTCTCACTTTTTTTTAAATAAAAAGTTGTAGCTTTTATCAGCCAGAGCACTTTTATAGTCGGCATAGCTTCCTCCGCATCCTGTGTATATCCGTGGTCATTTTCCTTGTGTTTTGAAATAAATAATTATATATATACTGGTATATGTATAATAATACCTTCATTCATATTTCGAGTTCAATTAAAATGGGTATAATACACACACACACACACACACACACACACACACACACACACACACACACACACACACACACACACACACACACACACACACACACACTTGTGTGTGTGTGTGTGTGTCCTTATAATCTAGGTGTATATATACACCATTCCAACCATTTCTTTAAAATGGGGCAAATGCCCATATGTCCAATAGGGAAAATACAAAGAAAGAATAATGCAATAAATAATGAAATGCATGTAAACCCTAGAAGAGGGTGTAAATGGAATCCCCAACAAAAGATTATTTTTGTTCCTCCATGAGCTTGAGCTTGCCTCTCATGGCTTCCACCTCCTTCTCCTCCAATCTGTAAAACAAGAAAATAAATAATAAGTCAAAAATAAATGATAAAAGAGTTTTTTCATAAGCATACTTAGGGTTAGTTGGATCCCTAAATCCAAGGGCTCCCAATGAATCCATATAATGGGTAAGATTCATCCCTACAAAAAATAGGTGAGAAGTGGGTGAGGTTATTTTTAAAAATTAAAATGCTTGGATAAACTTTATTTTTGGGACCACTTAAGTGGTGTAAGGTGTGATTACTTTTACTTTTCTAACCCAAATGTTTTATTGTAGACTATTTTTTTAATGCAAGACTTGACACCTTTTTTGGTGGAATAAAACTTTATTATTTAAATAACTAGGCCACAATACTCTTGAAGTTAATTTGATTGAATATAGCTAAGATTGAATTTAATTGTATTAAAACAAAAGGGAGAGGAGTCTAAGCCTTGTTTTACACTAATTAAATTCTTAAATGGTATTGGAAATTTTTCTTTTTTTTATTCAAGAAGGAAACTAAGGGGATTGTGAACCTCATTTGGAAATTAATAATATTAATTAAATGTAATTTTAAAATGAGAAAGTGTTAATCATGAATTTTACCCTGATGTTGCGAGTGGGTTTTACAAAACAAAATTATTCCATAATTTTTCTTATATGACCTATGTTTGTCTTGGGTTTCATGTAGGTAAATTTGTGGGTGTTATAGTGCTAGTTGCACTTTGTGAAGTAACGAGATATAACTAGATGTAAAAATATAGTTAATGGTGGATGGAATAGAATAGAATCCCCCCCGCATGCTTGTGTGATGCAGATAAACCAGATTTGTCCCTTGTGATGGAGCTAAATGAATGCAAATGATCTCCAAATGCCTTTGATGAATGCGATCCTAGGTGGATGTTAGTAGTGACTAGTGTTTGTTCCCTCATTATGGTCTCATAACTTTATATTTATATGGTTCTCTTGATCTAATTTTGTAATTAACCCCCAAAATAGTTGACCACTAAAAAGATATGAATTTCAAATGGTTGGAAAGTACAAAAAGGCTCAGGGCACCCCAACTAGGACCAGAGAACCCATGGGCACCACAGTACTGGCTTGGGCGCACCAATCAAGGATAAAATGATGAAAGATAATAAAAATAGACAAGGCATGTGTGCGGTGGAGATTTGGAATGACGACATAAATAAAATAAAAATGTTGTAGAGACACATGTTAAGTACTAATTTCTTCACTTAAAAACCATATGAATAGTAGTATGAGATTGGGACTAAATATTACCCAAAGTGTGTGATTTAGTGTCGACATTTTCCCCCACTTTATGTTCTTGAGTGGAATCCCTCGATAACATAAAGTAGATAAAGATGCGTACCTGATGTCCATGGAGAGTGATGCAAAAATCTTTCCAAAGGACTAGACAAAGCATGGAATGACAAAAAGATGATGGAGCATGGAAACTAAAGATGAAAATACACAAAAATTAATGAGAGTGAACCTAGGGTGGAAGCGCATATGTAGCTACTGATGTGTGTAATGTACCTACATGGTTCGTATGGTGTGTGCTTCCGTGAAGTGTTGTTTTCGCCATTGTTGTTGTTGTTTAAATGGTGAATACTTGCTTCTCATATGGCCAGACCTGAAAGGATAAGATGATCAAGTATTCAAATACACATGTATATATTTCAAAAATTAATGTAAAAGACACATGTAAATGTAAATTCTGAAAATTAAAATGGAACATGTGCACCTAGTCCATGACGAGAGAAATATTGTAGAAGGATATCTTGTACTACAATTTTTTTGGGCGATATCACGCCACCCTAGCCGAAGAAGTGTAGGGAGAAAGTTGTATTATTCTCCTTCCTATAACTTCTTCCCTGGATGTGTGTGAAGAGATCTTTGTATTGTCTTGGTTTTTTGGGCGATCCGACGCCAGTGGTAGAATAAGTAATGAGAGGAATTACAATGTATCCCTTGAACCGTTAATTTCTCCCCTGAATGCTAAGGACAACCATTTCCTATAAAATTTGTTGTGTATGGGGTTTGTATACTTTTCGGAACCCACTCGATGTATATAAGTGAACCAATTCTATGTGGAATATCTATGTAGTATGTAGAAAAATCCAAATGATGCCCCCCTCTTTAGGGATGCATGTGACATCACTTATAGGAGAATCGTGGAACCAAAATAGGACCAACCGCATGAACTCTGTAACTATACCCTGCATGGGGAAGGGAATGCGCTTAGTAGAAACAAAGGAATGCAAAAACAAGAGGATAGCTAAAGAAAAGTGTTAGTAAAAATAAGCATGCAAGTAGAAGATAATGTGTAAGCTACGCAAACAGTGTAAAAGTTACCAGGCAAAGTAGTAAACACACAAGAAGATAGAGGAAGACACACAAAGTGGGCTCAAAATATGGGACGCCACTCAAGATGTCACAATACACACAAGGCCATCATGGCCGCAAACAACAAAAAAGTATGTACACCAAACATAGGATAAGGCCTGCATATAATAGAAAGCAATGACAGACAAGTACAAACAACATAAAATCATGGAAGAAAATAATCCTGTAAACAATTGCTACACATGAAGCACTAGTTAGCATGTTAAAAAGATAACCAATATCTCAAAATCATGAATAAGAAATTAATGTAGAGTTCTAAGTACAAAATTAAACAATAGCACCTATGAGAGATGAATGTGGATGCCCCCAACAACTAGTGTAGGAAGGGTAGAAGGTAAGCATCCATACTCCATGCATAATATATGTATCTACGATCACAAATAAAAAAAGAAGAGAATGTGCGTGTGTGTATGGTATAGATAAATTACATACAAGTAATCTAACTAGTATGTGTAATAAGATGACCATATACAAGAAATGTGAGCAAGAGTAAAAGCTGCCAAGATATGAAATATGTTGTTGATAGGTGGAATGGAAAACAACATGGAATGATATGATCCATGTGCCCCTAAGTGAATGGAATTGTTATGCAATGAGGTTCGATTTTTCCCCCTTAGTAGTCAAGAATGACCTGTAAATAAGAGTGCTTTGTCGGGAAATGGTTGAAGTTTGTTTTGTGTCTAGCGTGTTGTGATGAATGTGTAGATGTGTGACACATAGAAGATATGTGCGTAAAAATTATAGCATAAGTATATATCATGACATGATGAATATATTAGGAATGATGATTTAGCCTAAAGCGTGTAGCACTACAAGATGAATAGTAGGGGAGCAGTGATGTAACCTAAATCATATACCGCCACAAGATGATAGAGTAAGTGACCATTTACCCCTATAACATGTATCACTATCCTAGAAATGTCACATGATGAAAGGTCAAATGATGAACGTGTGATGAAGACAAGGTCCATTTGATTTGTAAACCCTCAGTATTCAAGTATGGACTGAGGAACTAAAGTGTGTCATAAGGTGGTGATTGCAGCACCGTAGAAGATGATATAATATGTTTGATGATAAGAGATGACCAATGTGATGAATAGGATGTGTAAATACGTGATGTGTAAAATACAATGCAGGATCATGTAATGTGTAAAGTGCGATGTAATATATGTAGGTAGAATTGTAATGCGGTATGTAAGGTGAGTATGAGGCTATTCTAGACGCATAGATGATGCAATTATGATATATGTGTTGGGGTTAAACCATATAACAATGTTTCATAGATCTATAATCAAATAAAGCATATAAGCAATGAATGCTGAAATAACCAGAAGATACAAATAAACAAGAGAAAGATTACACCAGATTTAACATGGTTCACCCAGTGTGGGCTACGTCCACCAAGAAATGGCCAATATTATTATTCAGTGCTTTACAAATGAATATAATGAATATCTATTGAATTCCAACACCTCACAGGATGTTCAATTTTTTTTCCCTCACTCAGCTACTCTTTCATGCTCACCAAGAAAACTTACATGCAAACAATTGCTATTTTTCTTCTCTTCTTCTTACTCTACCTCATATAATGCATACATGTATATATATATATATCTATTTTTGGCAACTTAAATATGCTTTTACAATCAATAAATCATCTTAAAAACAAGTGATTTATTCTAATTTTCGTTAAAAAAACAAAATCAGCATCGCACAAGTAACTGTCGACAGTTACTGCCTGAATGGTGATGATCACTTCATGACCTAGACTGACTGACACCGGTTACACCTTGATCGATGCCGGTTACTGTCAGAACTAGTAAAATGTAAAAGAAAGTTTCTTTTGAAGTAATTAAGCTCCATACTCAACAATCTCCCACTTGGAGATCAATTTTTGCATAATATTGTGTATCAACCATCCTTAGTTCCTTTTTCCTTGGCCCATTTCTTCCTCTTCAAGTCTTAAACTAGAATACCAACAAAAGTGGAGTGAAGCTCCAACTTCTCCCTTACCAATGGCTTCGTTAGCATGTCTACAGGGGTTCTCATCCATATGGATTTTCTCTAACTTTAGTTGTTCATCCTCCCAACACCTTGCATATGAAGTGATACCTCAACTGAATATTTTTCTTTCTTGAATGAAATGTTGAGTTCTCTACCATATGAATTGCACTTTGACTATCATTGTGTAATCTGTAATCCTCTTGCTCCTTACCCAACTCTTCCATGAACCTGCTCATCCATATCATCTCCTTGCTATCTTTTGTAGCTACAACATACTCTACCTCTATAGTAGAAAAAGCCACAACCTTCTACAATCTTGAAATCCAACTAACTTTCAATCCACCTACTGTGAAAATATATCCAGTGGTACTCCTCTTGCCATCTAAATCTCCAACCATATCTGAATCAACATAGCTGCGTAAAGAAGTATTTGACCCACCATAACATAACTCCATGTCGTATGTCCCTGTCAAATACTTGAAAATCCATTGGACTACTTTCTAATGTTCTTTACCTAGATTAGCCATAAACTTGCTCACAACTCTCATTCCCTGTGTAATGTCTAGTCTAGTACAAACCATGGCATACATAAGACTTCCTACTACTAAATCATAGGGAACATGTGCCATGTAATCAACCTCCTCGTGTGATGAAGGACAGTGATATTTGCTGAATTTGAAGTATCCAGCCATAGGTGTACAAACAGGTTTTGATTTTTGCATGTTAAACCTTTCCAACACCTTATTGATATAAGCCTCCTAAGACAAATACAACTTCTTCTTTTTCATGTCTCTGTGAATTTTTTATGCCAAGGATTTTCTTTGCATCTCCCAAATCCTTCATTACAAATGTGCGAGCTAACCTTTCTTTAAGTTTACCAATGTCTTGCATACTAGATCCTGTAATCAACATATCATCCACATACAGTAACAAAATAACATAGCTCCTATTTTCAAGATTTTTAAATGGTCAGACTCACATCTCTTATAACTATGATCATGCATAAAACTGTCAAATCTCAAATACTATTACCTTGGAGCTTGTTTGAGCCCATATACGCTCTTTTTCAATTTGCACACAAATTTCTCCTTACCCTTGACTTTATAACCAAACGGCTGCTACATATAAATATCTTCTTCCAAATCACCAAAATTTCTGACAACTTAACCAAATCCCATGTCTGATTTTGTTCCAAGGAGTCCATCTCCTCATCCATGTCATGCTCCCATTACTCGTGGGATTCCACCTGCATTGCTTCTTCAAAATATTTATGGTTCACCACTGTCAGTCAGTAATAAATAAGAAAAGGAAGGTGAAAATATCTTTGGAGGTCTACTTACCCTTTGTGACCTTCTCACTAAGATCTGGGGTGTCTGGGGATCATTTTGTGCATGTTGCACATTCATGTCAATCTCTGTCAGTGACCAACATCGGTCACCTATAACCGACCATGGTTCCTCTACCTACTGACCGACTGTGGTTCCCTTACTGTTATCGATTCTAGGAGTACCTACTTTGGTTCCTATAGCTGACTTCTCTGAACCTAATCTTGTTAGCCAATGCCAGATAACCTAACTGACATCAGTTCCTATAGAACCAACTTTGGTATCTGTGGATGTCTGCTTTAGGTCCGAAAAATTGATTTTCCTTCAAAATATCCTCAACATGTTCATGTTTAAGCACCAAAACCTAATCCATATACATTTTTTTTCATTCCAATCAACATCATAACTCCTAAAAATCTTAGAATCTTCTAAATCCCAAAATCTATATCCAAAATCACCATAGCCATAACCAATGAAAGTACATCTCTTAGATTTAGCATCCAACTTCCTCCTATTTTCCCTATCAACATGCACAAAAGGTTCTGAGCCAAAAAATCTAAGAAAATAAAACTCTACCTCTTTTCCAGACCAAGCTTCTTCTAGTATTCCACCATCCAGTGTTGTTGAAGGCCCATGGTTGATCAAGTATATTGTTGTATCCACTACTTCTGCCTACAACTTTAAAGGCAAGCCGACATGCATCCTCATGCTTCTAGCGTGTTCCATGATTGTTCTATTCATTCTTTCTATAACTTCATTCTCCTATGGAGTTCTAAGAACCATTCTTTCTCTTCGTATTCCATTCTCTAAAAAATAATCATTAAAATCCTTGCTGCAGTACTCACCACCATTGTCAGATGTAAGGCACTTCAATTTTAAATTTGTTTCATTTTCTACAAGGGCTTTCCATCTTTCAAAAGTTTCAAAAACATCAGATTTATGCTTAATACAATAGATACATACCTTCCTTGTGGAATCATCAATGAAAATCACATAATATTGGGATCCTCCAATAGAAGCTACCTGGGCTGGTCCCCACACATCTGAGTGTACCAGCTCTAATTTCTGCTCCTTTTTTATTGACCCAACCTTGAGAAATATCACTCTCTTCTGCTTTCCAAATATGTAGTGCTCACAAAATTCAAGATCTAATTGTTTCAAATCTGATAACTTACCCTTAACCTTTAAGATTTGCATTCATTTTTCACTCATACGGCCTAGCTGATTTAGTCACATGTTTGCATATGAATTTGTAGTAGATAGCACAGAAAA
Source organism: Taxus chinensis (assembly GCA_019776745.2). Taxonomy (NCBI): domain Eukaryota; kingdom Viridiplantae; phylum Streptophyta; class Pinopsida; order Cupressales; family Taxaceae; genus Taxus; species Taxus chinensis. The sequence continues at coordinate 658,895,497 of CM034147.1, read as the reverse complement.
GGAATCAGTAATATAGGTAGAAAAATATAAATTTCCTACTTTCTTACCTCTTGCCACAACAAGATATCCCTTGGTAACCTTCCAAGAGTCGGCTATGAATGCAACCATGCATCCAGACTCACCAAGTTTCCCTGTAGATAATAGATTTCTTTTGAGGCTTGGCACATGCCTCACATATTTCAATACCCATAGGTTTCCATTCTACAACTTTAGATAAACATCACATTTACCAGTAATATTTCATGGTTCATCATCACTTAAATAAAATTGTCTGAAATCACCCTAAACATAATTTCTGAAATAACCCTTATTAGGAGTAGCATGGAAAGAAGCTCCAAAATATAACACCCAAGATTCTAATTTATTATCCAAGGAGAGAATAAGGGCATATTACTTTGCCTCACTTGCAACGTTTTCCTCCTTACCTTTTTCTGATGTATTCTCTTTGTTTTCCTTGGACCAACACTCCTTCTTTACATGTCCTATCTTTCCACAATTCTAGCAAAGTAAATCTCTGTACATGGATCTACATCTGTCATGTCTTGACTTTGATCCCCCATTCTTCTTTCTCTTATATGATCTCTCCTTAGATCTTCCGTTGCTTTCAACAGTTAATGTGTTTCCAGATGATGCTTCTCTTGATATTTTCCTACGTATTTCCTCATTAAGGATTACACTAACCACATCATCAAATTTCAATCCTTTAGAAGTAGTTGCTGTATTACTAAAAACCATTACCAAGTTATCCCAACTATCTTTCAAAGAGCATAAGAATAAAAGTTATTTCACTTCATCATAAAACCAAATTTCTATCGATTTTAATTGATTTACAATAGACCAGAAATCATTCAAATGATTAGATACATATCCACCTTCTTTCATCTTAAAATTAAATATTTTTTTCATCAAATATACCTTATTTCAAGCACTAGGAGTTTCATACAAATTCGCTAAAGATTTCATCAACTCTACCATGGTTTTTGCATCTAAAAAATTTGAAGCCACTAATGTTGTCAGGATTAATCTTATAGATCCCAGAGCCTTTCTGTCAAGAACCTTCCATTCTTCATAAGTCATTGTACTTGGATTTCCATGCTCATCCAATGGTAAGTATAGATCTTTCTGATAAAAATAATCCTCCACCTGCATCTTCCATAGTTGATAATTACGACTGTAAAATTTCTCTACTCAATATTTACTATTTTCTGCCATTACTCTACTCCCACTCAATCTGAAAACCATCTGAAAGTAAATCCTGTTAACACACAAAATCTCTAAATAAATCTCTGATACTAGCTGGTGGAGTTAAACTATCTAACAGTGTTGCACAAATCTATAATCAGATAAAGGATACAATAAATGAATGCGGAAATAACTAGAAGATACAAATAAACAAGAGAAATATTACACTAGATTTAACATGGTTCACCCAATGTGGGCTACGTCCACCAAGAAATGGAAAATATTATTATTTAGTGTTTTATAGAGGAAATACAATGAAGATTTGTTGTCTTCCAACACCTCATAGGATGTTCAATGCTTTTCCCTCACTCAGCTACTCTTTCTTTCTCACCAAGAAAAATTACATGCAAACAATTGATATTTTCTTCTCTTCTTCTTACTCTCCCTCATACAATGCATACATGCATATATATCTATTTTGGGTAGCTTAACTATGCTTTTACAATCAATAAATAATCTTTAAAATAAGTGATTTATTCTAATTTTTGTCAAAAAACAAAAGCACTGTCACACAGGTAGCCGTCGATAGTTACTACCTGACCATCAATGGTCACTCCTTGACCTAGACTGACCGACACCGGTTACACCCTGACCGACACCAGTTACTCTTATAACCAATAACATGTAAAATAAAGTTTCTTGTGAAGCAATTAAGCTCCATACTCAACAATATGCATAATGATAACTAGTATGGTGTACAATGTATGATGCCTGATTGTGAATAAATGTGGTGTGTAAGACCTATTGTGCATTTTTTGGGGACCATGTGTAGTAGTCCCTCAATAGTCAAGTGTGAACCGAAGCACAAGAGTGTGTCATCGGGTAATGACGATTCTAGGATGTATGTATGACTATGAAAGATGATATGATGCTAAGAAAAAGGAGATGGGGGAAGTGTGTTAAGATTTATGCCCCCCATGTGTACATGAATAAATGAGCTAACTAATGACTATGAAGGATGAAGGTCCTACATATAATCCATGTGATGATGAAAACCTATGACCATGCTCTAACAGTGGTCGTATAGTAGATAGATGTTATGATAGTGAATGAATTCTATATGCATGTTATGGATGAATGTATGATGAAGTTCGTGGTGTCACAAAATGCATTGGTGATGGAGACCTATGTGATGCTGAGTGCGAGGTTGATGAAGTCTCGCGTGGAATAAACCAATGTCATGATCTACATCAAGAGGTAATAACTATGCAAGAAACTAGCCTATACATATGTGTAGTACTAGCAGAATGATGTGATCATGTATAAAATGCTCAAGTAGGTGAACTAGGAGTAGACTGCGCTTTGAATAACATATAATGTGATGTGTTATAGGAAGTATATGATGTACTAGCTACTATGTGAGGAGATGTCGACCATGTAGTAGATGGAGGGACATTGTCAACAGAAATGACTTGTTTATTGTGAATAAATTTGAGTTGTAAATGATTCATAGAAATGATAAATTGAGAGTGGCGAATCCAATTAAGACCAAGAATCATGTCACAATCGTCAACTATGTTTCCAACAAGGAAAGGCATAAATAGTGTAAGAGGACCAATCATAACACGTAGTTTGACAATGTTAAAGGGTTTGTTGAAAGGGTATTCAATTTATGATTGAGGGTAGCAGATAGCCTTAAGAATTGAAATAGAGAATACACTAATGGGCCATGATGGGTCAACCTTAGTGTTGTTAATGGATGTTGAGCCAATAGATGCATTGATATTTAAATTATTAGATGAGAAATTGACATGATAATTGTGGGAGGAAAAAAATTGACTAGTAGTGAAACGTCAAATTTGGTAACTAAGAAATCAAGATCTCCTGATGCAGGAGGTACTTTGTGATACGTATGATTGGAGGAAGATTCATATGTTATCTTGTCACGTTTTTGAGATTCATTGCTAAAAATTTTGATTTTACTCTTGTCATTTTTTGGTGCAAAGTTAGTATATTTTGGAAACTCTAGTTTGGTGTCATCAATTAGATCTTAAATGATTGTGCATATTTTTAAACATCTATTTGTAGAATGTCCCCACATCGATGATAATCATAGTGAAATTTATTATTTTAGTTCCTACATTTTGTTCATGATGGGTCTAACGCGAGTGGTGGAGGAAGGGTAATAAGGTTTCTCTTGAGAAGTTGTTTCAATATAAGATGTGGATCCAGGGAAAGTTACTAAACGTGCGTCGAGGTGGTTCTGACTTAACCTCTTTCGTAGATGTGACCATGTTGACCATGATTTTAATGTTGTTTTTCTTAGCTATAGATGGTTTGAATGGCACCTTATTTTGAAAACAAGTGAAGGACAAATTTTGTTCCTAATACTGAAGCTTTCCTACTAATAGGAGTTTGGTCTCATGAAGCTTAAGAGTATGAAAAATATTCTCAAAAAAAGAAGATGTCTCAAATAGAACACTCTCTTGGAGAAGTGGTAAAAGAATTTGAATGAACAATTCCTGAAGCTCAGAGTCCATAGGCACATTTTTCATCTTAGCTAGATTATTATTATACCTTAAAACATAGTTAGCAATGTGTTCATTAGATCCCTGTTTAATATATGCTAGATGGGCGTAAGATATCTTAGAGCCGATATTGATGGAGAAATGAGTAATAAAGGCATCGTCTAGATGCATGAATGAAGTTACCGAGTGAAAAAAGGTAGATCATAAAACCAACACATCGCATAATCATGGAGACTGCGGTGAAATATTTTAGCTAAGAGAATATGATCATCAACAAAATTGAGACAAGTGACATGAAATCCTCTAAGATGGTCCTACAGGTCACCATGCCCATTGAAATTGGGAAGCTTGTGAGTGAAAAAAATAGGAGGAAGCGGATAAGTTGGAATCAAGAGACGGTGATGTATGTGAAGTGGATTGTTGTAACTTATGAATTTGAGCTTGAAAGTTGTGATAAAGAGTAGTTAAATCTTGATTACTAATAGATGAAACCTTATGCATATGAGAAACTAAGGGTGGCATAAAATGATTGGTATGATTATTGATAAAAAAATAATAGTAGAAATAGGTGGGAGATTGGAAGCGAGCAGTTGAATGGAAACAAAAGTTGGTATAGCCATAAAAGTATTGAGTTCCACAAAATTAGTAGCTTCCTCATGAGAAACATGTAAAAGTAAGACTAGATCTTGAGGATGTTCAATAATATGAGCATTAATGGCCTTAAAATTTTCCTTAGTAAAATCAATATGAGAGTGAGTCATGGTGAAAGGAGAATAAACCTTAGACATAAAGCAAATTCGAAGGATGGGTTAACCAAAATGATTAACAAAAATGTGGATTAATAATAGTTAATCTAACTATGAACAGTATGTAAATGATCGTAAATTAATCCAGTAAATAACTATGGAAAGTGACCCAAACAACTGATCTAATCGAAATAAAAACCCTAATATGCAAGAAGAGTAAGGAGGTGACTAAGTTGATTCATAGATTGATCTGGAATGTGTCATAAAATAGACTGAATATTCTAGAGGTGAAAACAAACATGTAGAGGTCCTAAAAAGGATAGATATGGGATATCAAGATGGAATGGGATGCCTGGAGAGGGACTTGGGTAAAATTGGGCATCCTGGTCTACATTATGGGCACTCTGGTCTGTGCAGGAGGTCCAAAAATGAGTTTCACATGTTCGACAGATGGTTTGAAACCCTCGTTGTCTGACACATTAGATTCATTGCACTACGCTAGGTGTCGCTAATAATATAAGATGAAGCAAACACCTTCAAGAGACCATATGAAGTATAAAAACCCTAAAAAAGAAGAATTCATATGAATATGTCAGACTGACCTCATATTCCACAATAGTGTGATTACTAACTAAGTGTTGCACTACATTTCATACTCAAATGTAGTTCTTGTGTGTGTGTGAATCATGTGCCCCAAGTGCCTTGTTCCAGTCGCACTTTGTGAAGTAGCGAGCTATAACTAGATGTAAAATGTAGTAATTGGTGGATGGAATAGAATAGATTACCCTCATATGATTATGTGATGCAGATGAACTAGCCTTGTCTCATGTGGTGGAGCTAAATGAATGCAAATGATCTCTAAATGTCTTTGATGAGTGCAACCCTAGGTAGATGATAGTAGTGACTGGTGCTTGGTCCCTCATTATGATCTCATAACTTTATGTTTATATGGTTCTCTTGATCTAATTTTGTAATTAACCCTAAAATGGCTGACCACCAAAATGATAAGGAGTTCAAATAGCTAAAAATTGCCCAAAAAGTGGCGGGAAAGTTTAAAAAGGGTCAGGGAATCCCAACTGAGACCAGGGCACCCATGGGCGCCCCAGTACTAGCCTGAGCACCCCATTCAAAGCTAAAATGACCAAAGATGCTAAAAATATATTGGGTATGTGTGTGGTGGAGGTCGGGAATGGTGACAAAAATCAAATAAAAATGACCCAGAGACATGGTTTAATTAGTAATTTCTTCACCTAAACCCCATATGAATAGTAGTATGAGACCGGGACTAAATATCACCAAAAGTGTGTGATCTAGTTTCTAAACTAACTAATCAGCCACAACATTTAAATTTCTTGACACAAATTCTAGATTTAGAGCATCAAATATCTACATGAAATCCTAGAATCTATGCCTATAATATTTCAGGAGATTATTCTTAGTGACACACTTCCTTTGCACTTGGTGAATCACTAACCATATATCTCCAAAAAAATTAAACTTATTAATTTATCTTTTCTCAACCATTAATAATCCATGGATCAAAGCCTCATATCTTCTGATGTTATTCATACAAGAAAACTATAATCTATGAGAAAATAGGAACTTCTTACTATTTTGAGAAATCAAAATTGCATCTTCCCATACTCCATTTCTGCTCCTTGAACCATCAAATAACATTTTCTACAAACCATCTGAATCATCTTCTAGGTTGAGTGAAGAAAGTATAAATGACTTATCTTATTTTAAGAAATATGTGCCTAAGCCATTTTTTTCACCAGCATCATAAGGATCAATATCATAATGTTGTTTAGCACATTGATCTAGAAATATATCACGAACTGAATCAAGTGTAGTAGTTTTTTCTATTGTCTCTAAATCACTTTCTTCTTCTCTTATACTATGAAATTTGAGTCAAGAGGAACGTGATGATAACTTTCCATATGATGATATGATATAGGTTCAGTTTTTATGGTGATATCGTATCTTTAGGATCATATGAGACCAATCAAAGGAAAAGTAAGCACCAACCTTAGTTGTGAAGTACCTTGACAAGAAAAGATAAAATTAAGGAGATAGATCAATGAATGATATGTCTTGACTAATATTAAAGTTAAGAAGAACAAGAAGAGTTAAATTCAACCCTTTGACCACTCTTAATTTACTAACTGTAGTGTCATCCAGCTAGAACATACCTCTAGAAAATGGAATGTTTTCTATGCCCAACATATATGCTACCTTTTATTGCATTACTAAAGTGATAACACCTAATTATATCATACAATTATGTAATAGAAACTTATTAATATTCAAGGATAGGTAAACAGAGGGTGGCTTCTTAATATTACTTACTTTCTCCCCCTTGGGTTGGATAATACTGTTTGGAAACATTTACTTTTGTATTGTTGGTTCAGGTGATGGAAAAATCTATTTCAAGACATCTCTCAATAGGTCCCTTTGAGATTATCTTGATAATTCATCCCACAAAGACACGTTTAGATTTATCTTCTTTGATCTATCCACAATACTGAAAGGAATACTTTTTCTTTGTTTTCTTTATGGTCTAATTGGGTATTTTGACTAAGAGGAAACTTCCTTTGCTAGAGAAGGCATACTGGAAAATTTAAAATTCTTATCCTTTGAATCCACCATAGACTCTTTTCCAATAGGATTAGGATTATTCTTCACTAAAGGAAATGAAGGGATGACTTCAAACTATATTTTCTTTTACCTTGTATTATCAACAAAATTAGTTACATGCTTACTCAAGCTACATATAGGTTAATTTAATGCACTAATAACTTTCTTTATGATTAATAAATCCATACACCATTATAGTTTGTCCTTTCACGCCAATTTACACGTAGACTCACCATTCAAATTCGTTTTTCATGTTTTTTAGAAAGGAATAATGGCTTTTCTCTAGATAGTTACAATAAGTTGTTGTATAGGAGGGATCACTTGTAAAGGAACCTTTAAACCTATTTGGTTGGTAACCTTGGTTGGAAAAATGTGATTTTTCTGTTGATGACCTTTATTAAATTTTTGATTTTATGGTTTTCCCTGATTATAATTTTGACAAGATCTAGTGGCTTGGTATTGATGTTTCTTGAGGTATATTATCCTATTGGACATTCTTTTCACCAAATCTTTGAGATCATCATTATCATCTTTATTGTTGGGAGACTTTGATATATAATTAGATGAGAATATTTTTGTTTAATAATAGGAGTAAGAGAAGGCTCACTAGATTAGGGTAAGTCTATAAAAAGAGGTGTAATAGGTATAGGGGTAATTTTATTATCTTTGATTGGAAAAATTTTAGTCCTGATGGATTTTTCATATGCATCAACTATTGTTATATCTCTCATATATTAAAGCATTACTATACAATGTCATATTTAAGATCTATTAAACCATATAATAATACATTTAGAAGATTTGGCTTCAAAATAGTTAGAATTTTATCCCAATTTCTCTTAAATTTGAAGTTGAAATCCATTATTAGACTAGTAGGATCTCTCACAAAAATTGTTAATTTCTATAATAAAATAAAATAAAATCTCCAAATTCCAAGTAAATTTCCTCTTCAAGCTTATCCCATGAGTGAACTAAGGAAGGTAACAATATCATATGCCATTGTAGTGGATTTCCTTTAAGATATGAGGCTAAAATCCTTATTACCACATAATCTTGAGTTATAAAATGGAATGAACACACATTAGCAATATCCTGGATATGTTTTATTGGAGTAGTTGAATTTTCACCCATGAAAAATGGAATGATATTTGAGCTATAAACTGGTATATCTTTATGAGAATCCAAATACAAAGTATTACTTCATATGCAGATTACAAGAGGTAGGTTCCTTTTTTGATCCATAAAAGGTATATTCTTTAAATTTATTAGGGGAAAATAAAGGTATACCAAGGAAGGAGTAGAAAAACGTCTTTTTGGAGGTGTTATCTAAGCAGATCTTCCCCTTCATATTCTTCTTGGTGGGAGCTACTAATGTTCAAGAGGATATCCTCTTGCTAAACTTTCCCTTGTTTATATTATTCTCATAAAAAATAAACACTAGACTTCCTAAAACTAGTGGTCCTAGATTTGGGAATCACCAGATGTGTTGAAATAACACCTCCAAGGGCTATTTATCACAAAGACACACAATAAATTATAGTGTGTTGGGTTTCAGAATAGAACATGGGTTGAAACCACAATCAGGGGATGACATGTCCTTTCTCTTTAATGGGAGAGGTTCCCTTATTGAAAGCGGGGAAAACAAATGTACATATATATAAATATCAATGTTTAGACCCTGATATTCTGGAATGTTTTCACACTTAAAATGTTATCAACCAGAAGGAATGGAAGAATGGATAGATGGGAGGAGGAAGAAAATGACAATGTTTTTGGGAAATATAGATATCAGAGTATCTCCCTACTTACATTGAACCAAGAAAATAAAGAAAAGGATCAATTACTTCACCACTGGCACAAATCTGTAGACAAAAAGTTCTAAAGATTCACACAGACCAGAACACAAAGTTTCTATTGAATGCAAAACAAATGATCCCTTGAATCGAGAAAGGAGAGAGAAAGATATATCAGAAGAAAGAATCAAAAAAGAAAGAACTTCTTTATTGAATTACTTCAGAATTTACAACTTCCCAGAAAACTAGAATCCCCTTTTCCATGGCCAAAACCATGTTCTTATAAAAATTTGTATACATCCATACTTTTTCCCTAAGAAAAGAATATCCAAAATGAATAATGTTTGTTACAGACCCGCTTTTGGAAAGTGACATAAAACAAACGCACTCATGAAAAATATAGGTTCGAAAGGTGAATATTTCGTTAGTTTGAGCATGATTACTTTAACAAGGGATATCTCATGATTTTCTTCTTTATGTGGTCCTGCCATTTCCACCTTTTAACCACTTCCATAGCACTCAAGTGCTCACTGGTAATTTTTCCCCCTTTTTTATCGTGTATGCCCAATAAAATCTATTTTCTGATGATTAAACTTTACATCCCTTCAAACTTATCAATTTGGCTCCATAATAAACCAAAAAGGCATCTCATGAAGAAATGACAAGGACACAGAGAGAAAGAGAAGAAGAATGATCCATTTCTTGTGTTTTGCAGAGCTCTGGTTTGTTAATGGCGTCAAAAACCAGATGAGTATATTTTTCTGTCTTTTCCCCCTTTTACCTTCAAATTTAGACCCTACACGTGGCAAGATCAAAGAAATAACGACCCTGGGGAATAAAGTTGCATTTCTCAACATTTGGGAGAAAAATCACGATTTCTCATTTTACTTCGCCCTCCCGCAACACATAGCACCATCTGAGTGGCTGAGGAAATGTGGTCCAAATCTGCCATTTAAACTCTTTTAAACAAAGAGCTCAAATTCTCAAAAATCTCCGCTAACCCGCTTTGACTTTTCAAACGTGAACACGTGGCACACCACAATTGGAAAACGGGGGCGCGGCCCAATTTGCAACATTTTGACCCTTTGGTGAAAAAGGCTCAAATTCTCAATTTTCCCTGTAGGCCCACTGCTCCGATTTCATCCTTCAACACATGGCATCGCATGATTGGGTGTGGGAATGTGCATCAGTTTTGAACTTTATCTATTTTGAGAAAGGGGAAAAATTCCAACTTTCCCTCAAAAGTCTATGCCTCTGCCATTTAATTTTCAACGTAGACCACGTGTCCCATTCTAATTTGCTGCGGATTTCAACTCAGAAATTTTCCCTTCGCATTAGCAAGGCTGCAAGATTTTTTAGAACTTTTCACCATTTGTGGAAACAAGGCTAAAATTCCCAAATTCTTCCGCCGGTTCGCCAAAGTGCCTATGAACTGAAAAATAGCCACGCGTCCCTTTTCCATTCTTCAACACATGGAGCCACCTAATTGGTTATGGGGATGCACTTTGCTTTTTACCTTTTATCCATTTTTTGAGAAGGTGAAAAATTCCAACTTTCCCCCCAAAGTCCATGCCTCTGCCATTGACTTTTCAACTTGAACACATGCCCCATTCTAATTTGCCACGGATTTCAAGTTAGAAATTTATCCTTTCACTTGGGCGAGGCCACGGATCATGTTAGAACTTTTCTCCCTTTCGTTGTAATGCCTTAGAGAATAAAGTGGATCCGCCGCCACAAACTTCTGCCAAAACTGCTCCAACCAATCAGGGACCGGCGAGGAAGCGGGGCAAATCTGGAATTTTTTCCAAAATCACCAAAAGTGATAAGTTTAAAAAGAAACCCACCCGGCTGAATCCAATGGGAAACAAAAGCATAGCTTCACCTTTCTAAGAAATAATTTGACGGGGAAAAGAAAGTAGGAAGTTGCAAGAAATAGGAAAACACCATTTTTACTCCCGATGAAGAATTTCTTCCTTTGCAAAAGGTTTAAATGAAAGATGCAAGGTCCCATACATTCTAAACGCATAAAAGGAGAACTAAAATCAATTCCCATCAATTGTAAATAGGTACAACATTTTAACAGAAATAGATTGAGGAAATTCTGATTAAAAATGTCATGGGAAATGAAAATGAGCATCTAAGGAGTTTAAAACATGAATTTCTTTAACGACAAGTCTCCAATTTTCACGAAATTAGATTCAAAAGGGTGGGGAAAATTGAGAGGAAAACATAGTGAAACTCATAAAAATGAGTTAAAATGACTCAAATGGTCCCACCAAGCATGACAAAAAAATTGTCACCTAATATTTCACCCTTTGTCGAAGCTAGGATCATCACCTAAATGAAACATTGAATGACCTTAAAATTGTGGGACAATGTTTCCTTCAAGGTAAATCTATAGAGGAAATTCTAGTGCCTTCTACTTTAGTTAAATGAAACTATTGGAACCAACACTAAGATCTACTACTAACTAGTTCTAGTCTAATATTTCCAAGGAACCAGAATTCATAAAGATAAAATACCAAATGAAAACTAGGTGATGTGTAAAAATGAAGTGGGTTGCTAATATGGCTTGAAGAGACACGTAGATAACCCAAAACACGAAGTTTTATAAATGCACACAAGAACTTAAAATGAGATGATAAAAAAAATATTGAAACCCTACACGAGGAATGAGATATTCACATTGAACATCTATGTATCCAAAAAAGAGAGACCACACTTCCAATGACTATCAAAAACATACTCATCCATGATACCACTAGGAAAAAGGTTCCATAAAACTTCAAAAAATTGTGTTATATATTTTTTGAAACATTATTTTTAGTGTTTATAATAGTAGAGATCATAAAAGTAGTAGAAAATAACCCCTAGATTCTACTCGTTCAAGAATTTATATAGAATATAGAAAAAAATATGGAAAATATTAGCGATACATAGAATTGAAGAGAACCACCGACTCCATCAATAGATAAATGACCAATCAACATTTAGTGTGTAGTCCCATCATGGGTGTACAGGGTTTCTTGAATCATGTAAAATTAGGTCATCTAAAAAATGGGGTTATTCAAGATATATATCCATGTTGGTTGTTAGGCTTTTTTTCAAAGTATTTAAAAATTATTTGGGTGTCATTTGAATGAGGAAATAAGTTAAAAACAGTCTAAAAACTCTCAAAAATGTCTCTCTAAATCCCTCACTATTATTTTTGAAATTGGTCCTAGAATAAGTTCATGATCAAGATCTTTCCAATGATGTATTATACAGGTGAGCAAGCTCTTTGGATCAGAATATATGATCATTTGAAACATGCCTAGATTGAGTCACAAAACTCAATTTCAAAATGTATGTGGACCCTTTGCCTTTATTTATTAATTATAAAGTGCATTTAAAGCGATCAAAAACCACTTATTTCATGATATAATCTCTATGAGGTTTCTAATGGTACTATTTTTTCATTCTTTTGTGATCCTGATAAAAATATATGGTCACTTAAAAATCACCATGTCATTTAGTACAGATGAAAAGCCACGGAGCCATTAAATTTCACCACTTAATCACCTTTTCAACATGTTAAAATCCTCATTTGTCACCCTAGATCCCATTCCCACTTAGAATTTGTGTCACGTGGCTTATTTTCATCAGTTCTTGGGCTTCCTTTAAATCCTCGAGGATTCTGCTCCTTCGGTTTTCACCTTAATCACCTTTATTTGAAATGACACATGATTTATTCACATGGACCAATCACATCTCTTCTCTAATTCAGGGTTACTTTATGTTCTCTATTGGGCTCAATACTGCCTCTCATGTTTTTTGGTCACCTTGATAGCATTGGGATCTCAGGATCCTGAGACCCATCCGTTAGCTTCCTCTTCCACTTCATGAAATAAACAATAATAACCATGACTTGGATAAATAAATGGAGGATCTTCATGTGTACCTCTTAATCCTTGCATAAAAATTTAGGATAGTGAAGGGAAGACATGAAAATTAATGGTGCCACCCATTTTGGGCCCAAAATATGATATTTTAATCAATGTTCCTCATTAATTCACATGTATGATCATGGATCTTATCTTTACAAGTAATTTTGGTAAGTTTTGAACTCTCGATGTGTTTAAAGATCATAAATAATTATTATTAAAAAATCTTTAAGTTTGGGATTTGTCAGAGCTCAAAATTAGCACCCTATATTTGATCATGGAAGCTGCATTCTTTTTTCTCAACATAGGATTGTCTCCAAGTGTGGGACTCGCATCTTCAAAAAAACCTCAAGAGAAGTTTGGTTCCTTACCTATACTAATGTTAAGATTAATCCTAAGCTAACCTACAATAACACATCTAAGGGACCAAGGTTAGGGAAAGAGAGATGCAAAAAAAAATCTAATCTAAAAAAAGGTGATAAAACTAAGAAAGGGGGATGAACACTCTCTATGAGGAAAAATAGATAGGAAATGCAGAAGGAGATGTCAAAAAAGTGTGAAATAGACCAAGATTGCATTTTTCCTTCCATTTTACACACAAAACATAATAAAAGTGGAGGAAAACTAAAAATACAACACACATAACATAACGAATAAGGTATGGGAGAAAATAATGCAATGAAAACAAGTATTGGGCAGAAAGAGATCCACAAACACAAGATTTTATTGCAAGAAAAGTATGTACAAACCATTATATCCATGGAAGAATACATAAAACACATTAAAGAGTCCAAATAAAAGGTTTGCAACTAAAAAACACTTTGGAAACAATTTTGACATGGTTTCTTTTCATTCTAAGAGAGTTTAACCATATAACAAATGATTTTTCCAATATATAAAGAAAGGGGAAGAAAAATGAGGAGGGAAAAAGAGAGATGGAAATGCCAAATTTTAGCTCAACCACTAGCCAAACATGATAAATGTCTGAAAAATTACATGGGCATCTAATAGATTCATTTTTCTATGGAATTTGAAATGCAAGAGGAGGTATGGGCACCATGATACAATAAATTTGGGTGGTTGAAGTGGTTACATGCCTTTGTATGCAAAAATTTCACTTTTCCCCTACTAAACCTATGTTTACACACTTATAACCCAAAACACAATCAAATATTTTGTTTTTTGATGCTAGAATGAATTCCCTTGGAGAAATGGTTTCGAATTCCACTAGTTTTATGCAAATTTGAACTCCGTAGAGAAATTTATGGCCAAAAATCCATTACCACTTTATTTCATGTCTTTTCTAATGTTTAGCATATTTTTCAACATTCAACAGATTCCATTTTCTCCCAAAACCCACAAAATTCTTCTTCCTTGTTCCGCATTTTTTTATATTTTACATCGAATTCATTGACATTGGTGATTTCTCCTTTGAATTCTAGAAAAAAATTAAAAAATCCCATGAAGGTATATTTCTATGTTGTATGAAAAATGACTCAGCGGCCTCATTTTCTTTGTTCTACAGACTTGGAGATTCTACATAACACTATTTCTACTAGAACCTACTAGAACATTGAAATAGTGCTCCATAACTTTTAACTTTGACCATGTTTAAACTTGTAACCTTTACTCAGTGGTGCTTCTAACCTTGATCCATTTTACAATGCAGATTCTTTAGATTATGGAGGACTTCATCCTTTGTTGTGTTGCATTGTAACAAACTCTATTAAACATTATATTTCCCTAAGTCCACACAACATTAAATGTCCATGCCACAATGGTATTTATCCATCAGAATTCCACCTAAGTCCTAAAATAAAATTCTTTTCTCATAGCTCTTCTTTGCAAAAATATTCTTAACCCCTGAAACTCGATCTCCTTTTCTCTGTGGGTTAGGAGAAACTGTGGAACAATAAGTTCCCTTAAATTCCTAAGTAAAAAATTGAGTTATGTAAGTTACCAAAATAACCTGAGGTGTTAGTTTGGAAAATAGTTTGGTTACTTTATAGGACTATCCTCCTACTAGATAGAAGATTAGTGGTCTTGAATCATCCATTGGGCATGGATTCTATCATGAAAAACTTAAAAACCTATTAAAAAACTTGAAAATATTACCCTTGGATTTGCATTGAATTAGAGTTGACTTGAAGGTGCATGGAGTGCTCTTGGAAGCTAATTTCTAGGGATTTTTTGATAAAAATTACAAACTATCTCAAAAACATTGATTTTTTGCAAGGAAGGAGCATTAAAAAATTTGTTCTACACATGATCTTGGGGGTTAAATAAATTCACCTTGACACTACCCCCAAATTACCTTGATTTCACCATGAAAATTGCTCTTAACTAGACTATGAAACATCAACAAAGGACCAAAAAAATTATGTACAAACATGAAAATCATACATATTCTGAGTGGAAATATGCAGAGTGTGCACAAGAACCTGTTTTGCAATAAAAACCCTATCTACCCTACTCTAACCAAAGAAAAAGGATGCTAAACAAAAACAACAATTGGTTGGGACAAATAGCTTCCCTTACAAAATTAGACCATGTGAACAATTTTGACATAAACATGGTCTCTAATGAGAGTGAAAAATTGTCTTGAAACAAATTTCCTTCCCCATTTCCTGAAGTATTAACCAGAAAGAGAATAAATACCTCCTCAAATTTATCTGCATTTTGTGTTTGGACATGTTGAAGTTGATCGTTGGATATTTAATCATCTTCCTCGTGCTCTGAATTGAACATGACTTGTGCCAAGTCTATTTTTAGCTCCAAAAAAGTAAAATATATGATTGGTTTGATATTCTTCTAAAATCCTTGGCTGATTTGCATATTTTTCCCATTTTCTTCATAGTTAGCTCCAACAATGGAGTTGGTAGAGACATAATCCTCTTCATTATAGATATTTTCAAGCTGATCTGAACATTATTCCGCTTCTTCTTATGCAAACAAATTTATTTCCACTCTTGTGTGTGGGTTTCCTTCATCTTCATTCTCTTTCCTAGCCTGATTTTTTTCCAAACGTGAAGTAATTTTAAGTCATACAAGGAAATGCAGATCATTGCACTTATTTTTTTCATCTTAATCACTTGGAAAATATTCTTCCTCACAACCACAAATGTCAGAAGTGTTAAAAAAAACTTTCTTCTCAATAAGCTACCCACTATGATTTTCCTCCTTCAAAACAAATTAATATTTTTTCTCACTAGCCCCCTCCTTAACCCATGGATTTTCATCCTCCCAATCAGATTCACACCAATCTTTAACAAATGCATAGTTATCATTCCTGGCATAATTGGTTGGATATGAGACATTGGTAATAGGTTTATCATTCTTTTCATTTGCAAGCTGAAATGGCTTGGGCTCCATACTTCTAATTTGATCAATTAGGGAATCCAAATGATCCCTCAAAACACATTATGATATTTTTGGTTTCTCCTCTTCATATAAATAACAAACATCATGATCTACCCACCTTGTATGATAATTTGGCTTAGTACGGATTGGGTATATAATTGGGGGGGAATTTGCGATAGTATGGCTTCTTAAAGAATTATAAATATTCTTTAGATGGTTGGATAATTCCTTAGATGGAGATGGGGATAAATTTTGCATATCACTGGGGATGTTAGGCATGATAAAATTGTATACCACCAAAAAGGGAAATAACAAGTAAGGTATCTTATTGTTTTTGGAATGGGACAATGGATTTTTCATTATTTGAAAAGGGGGAAGGAGAACTTGAGATGGTGAGGGAAGAATTTATGTAATGAGGATGTGTTTCCTTTGACTATCCTGAATGAGTATATTTTCAGCATGCAATGCAATTGTAAAATCCTAAGGAAGAGTACTACCTCCTAGGTTTTGGATCAATACAACCAAATCAGCATCAAAGTACTTCAAATAATACAAGAATGCCATGAAATATTGAGGGATTATAAGACATGTCCTTAAGAATCCAATTTTTAAATCTGAGATGAACTCCATCGAAGGTCATTGTATATTACTAAGGTGTTCCATGAGAGATTCGACATCTGCATTCTCCTTGAACCAGTTGTTTAGTTATTCTCATAGTTTATCCCATGTGCATTGAGGAAATGGGTTGAGGGACCAAATTCATGTACCATTCTCTTGATTTACCTTTAAATGATGAAACAAGAAGCCTCAGGAAAATGTTTTCTTCACTAATGTTGTGAATAGCACAATGGCTTGTCATATCTTGAATATTATCAATAGGGGATTGATATCCATTTTCATATAAAAGAGGTAGGTTTTTAAGGGATATTTTTTAGATATCATATTGTTGCTACAAATGAAGGTGGATAGAACTGAAATGGGAGAATAGATGAGATCTTTAGAGAGCCATCAGAGAAATAGAAACATGAAAATGAGTGGAAAGGAGAAGGGGATAGTTTGCAGGATCATGGAATGAGTTTCTAAAATAGTGAAGTTTCTATATGTGTGTAGAAATTCCTATAAAGGTTGAATACCATCAAGAACACGTCAATTTTGATGACATAAAGTTGTAAAGTGCTTCAATATTATCCCATGAGGTGTGCCAAAAATTTTGGAGATCAAAATTAGAACTTTATATTTGATCATGTAAGATTAATAATTTTTCTCAATATGGGATTGTCTCCAAGTGTGGGACTTGCATCTTGAGATAGTATTCTAGAAAAGGTTGGTTCTTCTACCTATCCTAATTCTAAAACTACTCCTAAGATAATCTACACTAACACATCTAAGGGACCAAGGTTAGGGAGATCATTTAAATTAATTTGAATTAAATTTATATTGCTGAGTAAATTATTGTAATAATAAGTGTATGAATGCTAAAATACAGAAACGACACAAGAGAAAAAGGCATATAATGTGAAAACCCTAAGAAAAAGGAGAGATAAGAAGATTTATCTAATTTCCTAGTATACATGAAGTGATCTAGGTAGGTAAAAGTGTTGAATAGGTTGTAAAAAGGATTATCACTTCTCATTGTAAATTATGGCACTCAGAAACAATGTTGCACAGCGGCACCCAGTGTAGGGTAGAGGCACCTGGGAACTTGTGACTATTCTTGGGAGATGGTGACTATGTAAATGCTCAGAAACTACTTTCTTCTATGTCGCAAGGTATTCATTATTGGATCTTGTCTTTTTCCTGATATTCGTAGCTTGATTGCTAGAGGTACCTGTAACCTATATGAAAATAAGTTCACCTACACATACCCACAAACCACATCAAACCTAAAAATGAAAATGTAGAATGAGGAGTTGGAATGACCATGGTGATCACCTTAAGAGTGAACTTATGACCCAATGTTGTACTACATCTCATAATCCATGAAATTTTGTTTATGTGTGTGTAGAAATGATTCCCTGGGATGCCCTTATGCAAGTTGTACTAGATAGCAGGATAGATCTAGAATGTATAAATATATAACATGTTTGGATGGAATATAATATACTTCCCCTTCCTATATTATGTATGCATAAGTATGCAACCATTTCCCCTTGAATGGATGTTAGATGGATGTCTTTAAAGTGCTTTCCAAAATAAGCTCATGCTTATTTCTGGTTAACTACACCCATTTTTCCTCTTTTAGTGATTCAATCCAATTTTTTAGATATTTTAAGAACTTAAGGTAAGCTAAAAGCATCTTCATCAGGTGGGAAATTTCTTATCCTTTCCAAAAATATAAAGAAGTCCTTCTAAGTCCTCATATTTTGCAAGTTACGGGCTGACGTGAGCCTTGGAAGGATTTTTTTACCAAAGGTGGGCTGACGGGACCTGTGGAGAGAATTTTCACCCAAATGGAAAATGTTGGCCGATGGGCCTGAAGATGATTTTTTACCCAAGTGAATTTTAGGCTGGTAGGTCGGTGGGGAGTTTTGGAACTTTTGTGCCTTTTTTTGTAAATAGGATGCAAAGTGAATTTCAGCCCGCAAGCCCACAAGGGATCTTAAAGCCAAAATGAAGAAAAATGCCTAAGGCCTACAAAGGGACACATGGCCATGTTGAAAATTCAAAGCGGGATGGCGGGTCGTCGGAGGAAATTTGAAATTTTTTCCCCGAGAAGGCGTAAAGTGAAAAAATGAGCCGCACCTCCGCTGATGCCCAAAGAGCCATGTGTCAAGCCTTAATTGCATGTGGGTCGGTGGGCCTGGGAGAGACTTTTCACCCAAATGGAAAATTCGGGCCTGTTGGGCCCGAAGATGATTTTTTGCCAAAAGTGAATTGCAAGGCTGCGGGGTAATTTTTGCATTTTGTATTTTTGGTGCCAAAAGGCACAAAGTGAGTTTCAGGCCCGCGGACCCATTCTGCTAACTGGTTTTCACCATTTTTTTATAGACCCAACTCAAAACATTCAAATGGACATATCTTTCGACCCAGTGCCCAAAACTCAACAAATTTGGCACCATTGGAAAGGTCTCAACCTCGTCTACACCATGGAAACCTGAAACTTTAATTTCAAAGAGGTTTGGTGGGTGAAAAATGGGGAAATGTTCTTCATGCCATTAATATGCAATCTAATTATCCCGAACAACTAGATCAAATTAGATTTGATTGTCATTCTTCTTCTTCAATATGCCGAGAAGACACATAGAGCAGGCACGAACTCGATAGATTGTGGGTGGATTTGTAGGGGCATTGATGGCTAGTAGCTGAGCTTCAAATCAGTTTTCCCACCTCTCTCTTCTTCTTCTCTTTTTTATCTATAAAAGAAGGAGCTGGGCTCATTGTAAAGGGTTGGACATTTCTGTTTTTCACCCTCCCTTCTCCTTTGGTTTGCAGACGAGTTCGTGGAGTCCTAACCTCCCCATTCAAGTTGTAATGCTAAGTTTTTTGCCTCTTGGCCACTATAATGTACTGTATCAACTTTGGAGCAATAATATATGTATGTGGATGATTTTTGACCCTCTCATGTGTTTCATTGTTGCCTTATGATCTCTCATTATAGTTTGGTTACCTATGCATGGTGTTTGTATTGCATTTTTGTGGTCTATGTTAAATTACAAAACGAGTGTCTAACATTCCTTTGGTGCATCACCTCATTAGCTTAGGTTTATTTTATTGTATCTTCTCAACCCTGTCTCCTTGGTAAGATAGAGTAGGTTTAGATTAGATCCTCTGTAATTTATTTGCATGCACCTGAACAGAGGAATAGGAACCGAGCCTTAATCTGGAGAGCTCTCTCAACTCGCAAGGTCCCACACTTTGAGAGATGCTCCATGTTGTGTAATCACACTGAGAGTCTCAACCCATCTGGTTGTAGACATTCAGGGGTGTTGTGATTCTGCACTAATAGTTTTGGCATGCCCGGTGGGACCAAGAAGTCTCCATCTTTATTGTAGCAAG
Organism: Taxus chinensis; assembly: GCA_019776745.2. Taxonomy (NCBI): domain Eukaryota; kingdom Viridiplantae; phylum Streptophyta; class Pinopsida; order Cupressales; family Taxaceae; genus Taxus; species Taxus chinensis. Next base: position 658,875,332 of record CM034147.1, on the reverse strand, counting down.
ATTGATGTGCACTTGTTGTAATTTTAGCTTTTAAGAAGCTTTGAAATTACACATCTGGTGACTCCAAAAGAATCAGAATCTACTGGTTTTAATAGTCCAAGCTTGTCAAGTTCATGAGAAGAATACAAACAAGGTCAAGAACTAGAGAGGAGGGACTATTTGTCTATGTACACTTGTCCCCAGACAGAAGGGGAAGAGGGAGAAGAGCCCAGAGGTCTCCATCTCCACCAAACAGAACCTTGTCAACACCTCCTCCTGGTAGGTTTTTCATTCAATCAAAAAGGGTTCTTAGACCAATCAGGATGGACATAACCAAATCCTTATGTCAATTTCACTAGCAGAAGCCCACTCGCCCTTAATGCACAAAATCCAGTCCCAGTTGTAACATTAAAGAGCATCCCATATTTCACTGGAGAGAACCAAACTTCTCCTAGTGACCACATTCAAGACATTGCAAATGTCTGTGCAATTCATGAGATCACTGAGATGGACATTGCAGTCAAGTTACTAGCCTCTTCACTCAAGGGTAAAGCTTCACAATGGTTCATGGAGTCTAACAGCAGGCTCTATTCAAACTTGGGACCATCTGTGCAGAGCTCTTCATAATCAATTTGGAGAGAAGGGAGATAATTTATCCTTGTTGGAGCAACTGAACAACAATCAAGAGGGCCCCTAATGAGTAGTTGACAGATTTCAACCTCAGATTTCAAAGGACATGGGACAGGATTCCATTGGCTGTAAGGCCCACAGATGAAGGTGCTTTCTTATACTTTCTTAGAGCTCTAAATTCTTGATATTTTCTTTAATGATTCAATCAATGGGAGGCACCACCTTACCTGCAACCTATAACATTTCCATAAGAGATGAAAATTGTTTAATTCAGGCTGGAAAACTTTCTCCTAGGCCACCCATGCCTCTATACCCAAAACTATCAGCCTCAAGCACTAGTCAAACACCCACATTAGCTCCTATACCTACTCCTAGGAATCAGAGTTCAGCTGAAGCCTCCACCTCATCCTCTATCACCTCAAAAGAGCTTCAAGAAGTTATGAAATAGCTTACAGAACCTAGGGAATGAGCTAGTGACTATCAAAAGGCAACAAGCTCAGAGTTCTAGGCCATATCAGCCTCAGACTCAGTATCAGGCTAGACCCCCATATCAGCAAAATAGGCCACCAGCTCAGGCTGCAAATCAGAACCAAAACCAAGGACAACCTCAAACTGTTAGGCCTTTCTAGTCATATGATCCAAACAAAGCTTCAACATCAAGGGCCTTGGTTCCAGCACAAAATAACATGGCCCAAGAATATGATTGGTGTTTCCCATGCAATCAGCCACATAACCAATCAATGTGTTTTAATGGTGCACTAAACCAGGCCTTGATGGTACAAACCATTGGTGTGTCACAAGAGTCTAGCCAAGGAGAAAATCAGTAGCAAGGAGCTCAGCAAGAGGCACCTCCAAGTGAGACTATGTTTGTCAATTGGCAGGCTGAAGACTTCTGTGGGATGAATCAAACACCTTCTCAAAGTGTAGCTATCAATACACGGTCCAAGAAAAGGAATATTAGAGAGGGAAAATCACCAAACTCAGGTAATCCTCAACCCTCCATTACTCCACAAGGTATTGGCACTCAGAATGCAACTCCCAATATGTAGAGTCATTCCAAGCCACCTTCCAAACCCACTCAGGCACCGGTTGTAACGACCCATGTGCAAGAGAAAAATGTACCAGGAAAGGGGCAGAAAAAGGATAGCTCATTTAACATCATTGAACAAATGAAAAGATACAAATGTGAATATTTCAATGTGGGAGTCATTGGCTATTCCAGGATAGAGAGATCTGTTGTAAACTGCTATGGCCAATTGGTCAAGCTCAAATCAGCCCCCTAACCAGCAAGAGAAAGTGTTTACCAATGCAACTCAGATTAGGGGAAACCATGGAGGACAACAAGGTAATAATCTGAAGCCCCCTCCATTCTATGTTTCATTGATCATTGGGGACAAATTGGTACATAATTGCATGATTGATTTGGGAGCAAGTAGCTCTGTAATGCCAAAGCAAATAGCCGATCAACTAGGTCTTCAATACGAAGTCATCTCTAAGGGGGTAGTGCAATTAGATGGGACAATAGTGACAACTATTGGAGTCATCAAAGATTTGAGCCTCACACTACACGCCTGCCCCAATGTGACTGTATTGCAGAATGTATCAGTCATAGACTTGCCACCACATTTTGCATTATGTTTGTCGAGGGACTTCACTACTAAAATTGGAGGATATTTGTCTACTGATTGGTCACACATGATTTTTAGAACAAGGTATGGAGCTAAGGCCACAATCATAGGTCTGATCCCATTACAGATTACCATATTGAGTCTTATGTACCCAGCCCGATCAATGCCAATTATTCAGCCTTTGATCAGGAGGACCTCCCAAGCACTTGTGAAGTAGATACCAAGGTGGGTTGTATCCCAGACTTGACCCTCGACGAGTGGGTGAACAAGAGGCATGCTTTTGACCCTTATAAGGAGATGGAGGAATTTGAGCTAGGAGTCTATTGTTTGCATGAGGAGGATCACCCTCTTCCTGACATCATTAAGCTAGAACACAAAGATGATAATGAAGTATGGAAAGTTATTCTTTGATGGCTCAAGAAGTAGACAAAGGAGCTAGAGGAGGAGCTATGCTTGTTTCTCCCAAGGTATGAAATACTACTCAGCTTTCCATTTCCAATTTTCTTATTCAAACAATACAACAAAGTATGAGGCTTTGGTCCATGGACTGCATTGGGCAAGGAAAAGAGGGTATCAAGAACTTGCAAGTGTTTGGCAATAGTGAGCTAGTTGCTAATCAGGTCTGAGAAAAAATGCTGCCAAGAACGATCTGCTAAAGAGCTACAAGAACTAGGTATGGGACCTCATTGAGGATTTTGAAGCATTCAGCATCAATTCCATCCCAAGGAAGAAGAATGAAGTAGCAGACAGATTGGCAGTAATTGGGGCAGCCTTTGACATTGTGGAGAGTATCAAGAGTGATAAATCTCAGCCCCATATCAAGTTGGTTGTGAGGATAGCTTGTCCCTAGACAACAACACGAGTTGGCAAGTCTTTGAAAATGATCAAAAAATTGTCAACTTTCTACAGGAAGAAGTTGAGTTCTCCTCCAGGAACCAAGATAGGTTGGAGCAGCAATATGGCAATCAAGTGGTGTAGCTGAGGACCAAAAAACTACCAAAGGGTCTTATCACTTTGGAATCAATCTTCAACCCAAATGACCAATTCTGAAAGGAGAAGGTGAATATTTAGGTAAAGGGTGAGGATTCAGAGCCCATTTTCATAGAAGAAGGAAAAACGTTGCAGATTGGCAAGGTAAGCACTCAACAAGAAAAATATGAGTTTATTCAACTTTTTCAAGAATTCCCAGATGTCTTTTCCTAGACTTACAAATATTTAAGAGGTTTCAACCCAAAGTCTGGCACAACACACTATCGAGCTGGATCCATGATCTAAGCCTTTCAGATAGAAGCAAAGGCCAGTAAATCCTCACATTGAGCCTCTTATGAGAAAAGAATTGAACAAGCTAATTGAGGCCAACATCATCTTCCCTATCAAGCATTCAAGTTGGGTTGCAAACTTGGTGCCTGTGAGGAAAAGAAGTAGAGAAATCAGGTTGTGTGTAGACTTTCATGATCTGAACAGAGCATCACTCAAAGATCACTACCCACTTCCATCAATGGAACAAATCTTACAGGTTGTAGCTGGCTCTGAGAGGTTTTCATTGCTAGATGGATACTCAGGCTATAACCAGATAATGGTGAAAGAGGAAGATCAGTTCAAGACAAGCCTTCACCACCAAATGGGGCACATATGCTTATAAGAAGATGCCATTTGGACTATCAAATGCCGAGAGCAACATTTCAGCATGAGCCTATGGACATGGCATTCAAAGGCCTAATCAACAATATTGTCCTGGTGTATCTAGATGATATCATTATCTTCTCAAAGAATGTTGTAGACCATCTCTTCCACCTCAGGCAAGATGTTTCAAGAGGTGTAGAAGGTTTGGAGTATCACTGAACCCAAAGAAGTGTGTGTTCCTGGATCATGAGGGGAAATTTTTGGGCCACATTGTCTCAAGAGAAGGGTTGACAATTGATCCTGAAAGGGTGGAAGCCATCTCAGACACTTCCATTGCCACAACACAAAAAATCTCTCCAAAGATTCTTGGGGAGGATAAACTTTGTTCATAGGTTTGTACCTGATTTTTCCACTCTTGTGAAGCCTTTAACAATGATGTTAAAGAAGATTCTTGCATTTAAATGGACAACAGAAGGGCAAAGAGAGTTTTGAGGCCATCAAGCTCACAATATCACAGGCTCCAACTCTTATTAACCCAGACTTCTCAAAATACTTCATGTTATATGCTTTTGGAGGGTCAGACACCATCTCAGCCATCTTGGTCTAGCCCAACAAGGAAGGTTCAAAACAACCAATAGCCTTCTTCAGTCAGAGCTTGGAGGACTATGAGGTAAAATATTCTTTCATTGAAAAACATGTCCTTGTTATTATTAGGAGCTTGAAGAAGTTCAGACACTTGGTCTCAAACAATAAGATTCAACTGCTAGTGTCCCATGATGGTGTCAAGGATTTTCTCCTGAATAAGGACTTAAATGAGAAGAGAGTAGGTTGGATCACTCGGGTAATGGAATATGACATTGAGATCAAGGTGACCAAACTGGTTTGAGGCAAGGGTTTTGTGTGAACAACTCACCTCCAAGCAACAGGCTGAGTTAGTGGGTGGAAAAGAGGTTATCCTATTTCTACAAAATGATCAAGAGCAACCAGCTAATGATGCACCTACTACATGTTGGACCCAAGCCTTGGTGCATTACCTCCAAACAAGTTTGTGCCCCCCAGAATGGAACAAAGATCAAAGAGAAGATACTTTAGACTACAAGCCATTCCATATGTGCTTGTTGGTGGTGTCTTGTTTAAAAAGGATATCAATAGTGTTCTATTGAGGTGTGTTGAGACAGGACAAATTGAGAGAGTGTTGCATGAGTTCCATGATGGAGAAGCAGGAGGTCACTTTGCCCCTTGAGTAACAGCTCTCAAGATCATGAAAGCTGGTTATTATTGGCCTACAGTGTTCAGGGACTGCTACTCATGGGTCAAGAAGTGTAAAAAGTGTGCATTCTTCATAGGAAAGGAGAAGCTAGCATCCCTTCCCCTTCATCCCATTTCAGTGGATCAACCATTCATGCAGTGGGGACTAGACTTCATTGGGGTGATTAACCCAAATTCAAGCCAAGGCCACAAGTGGATACTTACTGCAATAGACTATTTCACCAAGTGGACTGAAGCAGTGGCACTAAAAGAAGCAAATGAATCCAACATCTTGGATTTATATGAAGGAATAGCCACCAGGTTTGGAGTTCCCTGCCACCATTATATCAGATAATGCATTGGCATTCCTTGGTACAAGGATCACTTAAATGGGTAGTCAAGAATGGTGTGTACCTCAGCACTTCATCAAACTATTACCCTCAAGGTAATGGCCAAGAAGAGTCCACAAATAAGAACCTGCTAAGGATTATCAGAAGGACTCTTGATGAAAATCAGAGAACTTGGCATACAAAGCTCAAATCAGCTCTATGGGCTGATAGGATCACATCCAAAAGGTCCACAAGGTAGCTCCCCATACAAGCTTGTATATGGAAAAGAGGCAGTATTTCCCATATCATTGGATTTTCCTGCTTTGGAGCTCATGAAATAGTTGGAACTAGCTGAAGTTTGAACATATGGAAATTAGGTATGCAGAGCTGATGGAAGTAGGAGAGGCAAGAGAGCATGCAATGCAGGTCATGGAGAAGGATCAAGCATTGATCAAGAAGACCTTTGATAAGAAATCAAGAACAAGGACCTTTCAAGAAGGGGACTTAGTTCTGAAGTGGGATGCAGATCGGGAAAAACCAGGAAAGCATTCCAAATTTGATGCCATTTGGAGTGGCCCCTACATGGTCACAAGATGCACAAGTAGCAATGCCTTCCAGCTGGCTAAGTTGGATGGTGAAGAATTGTAGATCCCAGTCAATGGGATCTACCTCAAACACTGCTACTAAAAGGAAAAATTCCTCTCCCTTGTAAAATATTAGCCTAGGTTTTTAATTTCCCTAAGTGCGTATGCACATTGTTTTGTTGTAGCATAGGTTTTATTTCCCTAAGTGTTGTGGCACAGGTTTTTTTTGCTCCAGGTTTGTGTCGTTATACAATTCGATGTGCCTCCAGGTGAATGCACTAGGCCCTTCAACATTTGCATCAGGGAGACCCATGGTCACCACAATAGTTGCTAATTTTAAAATAGAACAAATACAGAGCAACTAAAATCGAGTCTCGAAGGGCCCATTTCCAAAAGATTCAGGGTCAGCTCTGGTTCCAACAATGTCCAAGTAGCTCAAGGATCAGATTTCCAAATTTTAGATCAGATTCAGGCTATCAATTATGACTCCATGCCCAATGGATTCTTCAAAAGGCAGCTGATCTCTTCATCTAGCAGGCAGATGTCCCCTTTGAGTCACCAAATTGTTATCCAAAATAAGCTCATGCTTATTTTTGGTTAACTACACCCATTTTTCCTCTTTTAGTGCTTCAATCCAATTTTTCAGATATTCTAAGCACTTAAGGTTTCCTATGAAAGCATCTTCATCAAGTGGGAAATTTCTTCCCCTTTCCAAAAATATAAAGAAGTCCTTCTAACTCCTCATATTTTGCAAGTTACGGGCCGGTAGTGCCTCGGACGAATTTTTTGCCCAAAAGGACCAGTGGGAGTTTTTAAGGATTTTTGCCAATGCAGAGAAGTGGGGCGGTGGGAGATTTTGACTTTTCACCCAAATGGAAAATGTGGGCGGGGGTCGGTGGGCCTGAAGATGATTTTTTCCCAAGTGAATTTCAGGTGGGTCGGGTCTACGGGGAGTTTTGGAACTTTTGTGCATTTTTGAAAATAGGGCACAAAGTGAATTTCGGGCCCACAAGCCCGCGGGGGATCTTAAAGCCAAAATGAAGAAAAATTCCTAAGGCCCACAAAGGGACACGTGGCCATGTTGAAAAGTCAAAGCAGGATGGCAGGTCATCGGAGGTAATTTGAAATTTTTGCCCCAAGAAGGTGTAAAGTGAAAAAATGAGCCGCACCTCCACTGATGCCCAAGGAGCCATGTGTCAAGCCTCAATTGCATGTGGGCTGGTGGGCCTTGGAGAGACTTTTCACCCAAATGGAAAAAGTGATCGGGTCTGAAAATGTTTTTATGCCAAAAGTGAATTGCAGGGCTGCGGGGGTCAATTTTTTGCATTTTTGTATTTTGGTGACCAAAAGGCACAAAGTGAGTTTCAGGCCCATGGACCCATTCTGTATAACTGGTTTTCACCATTTTTGTATGGACCCAACTCAAACATTGAAATGGACATATCTTTCGACCCAGTGCCCAAAATTCAACAAATTTGGCACCATTGGAAAGGTCTCAACCTTTCCTACACCATGGAAACCTGAAACTTTAATGTTCAAAGAGGTTTGGGTGGGTGAAAAATGGGAAAACATCTTCATGCCATTAATACGCAATCCGATTGTCTCTAACAACCAGATCAAATTGGATTTGATCTGCCGTTCTCCCTTCTTCAACACGCCGAGAAAACATAGAGTGAAAGACTCGACAGATTGTGGGTGGATTTACAGGACATTGATGGCCAGTAGCTGAGCTTCAAATTAGTTTTCCCCACTCTCTCTCCTTCTTCTCTCTATGCAACATCTATAAAAGAAGGATTTGGGCTCATTGTAAAGGGTTAGAGATTTTTGTTTTGCACCCTCCCTTCTCCTTTGGTCTACAGATGAGTTCGTGGAGTCCTAACCTCCCCATTCAAGTTGTAATGCTAATTTTTGCCTCTTGGCCACTATAATGTACTGTATCAACTTTGGAGCAATAATATATGTCTGTGGATGATTTTCGACCCTCTCATGTGTTTCATTGTTTCCTTCTGATCTCTCATTATAGTTTGGTTACCTATGCATGGTGTTTGTATTGTATTTCTGTGGTCTGTGTTAAATTGCAAAATGAGTGTCTAACATTCCTTTGGTGCATCACCTCGTTAGCTTAGGTTTATTTTTGTATCTTCTCAACCCTGTCTCCTTGGTAAGATAGAGTAGGTTTTAGAGTAGATCTTCTACAATTTATTTGTGTGCACTTGAACTAGAGGAATAGGAACCCGGCCTTAATCTGGAGATCTCTCTCAACTCGTAAGGTCCTACACTTTGAGAGATGCTCCATGTTGTGCAATCACACTGAGAGTCTCAACCCATCTAGTTGCAAACATCCAGGGATGCTATGATTTTGCCACTAACAGGAACCTAGGAGTAACAGGGAGCACCTGAGTGTTGTTTTCCTATCTGCGTGCTAGTGTCTGAAGCTATAAAAGATAGACTTGGATATAGGGTGTGTAAAACCAAATAGAAATAAAGAGATAAAGAAAAGAGGCAAAAGATAGTTGTTAACCACTAGTTTTCTTTCTTATGAATTAGGTAAATACTAACATGATTTTAGGGACCTATAAATGTACCCAAGTGCATGATTTTATGTCTATAGGAGAGAGAGAGGAGAGAGAGAGAGAGAGAGAGAGAGAGATGAATAAAGTAAAACCTAAGATAAAATAGAGGTGATAACACCAAGAAAAGGGGGATGAACACTCTCTATGAAGGAAAATATAGAGGAAATACAAAAGGAGAGGTCAAAAAAGTGTGACACAAAGCCAAGGACTACATATTATGTTTCTATTTCACACATAAAACACACACAAAAATGAAGAAACCTACAAATACAAAATACCAAAAAAGGAATTGCGAGGAAATAATGTAATGAAAACAATTATAGGGTAGAAAGAGATCCAAAAACACAAGATTTATTACAAGAAAATTATGTAAAAACCTTTGCATCCATAGAATAAGTCACATTATCAATGCAAGAGTTTCAATCTGAGGTCCTGTAACTCAAAAAAACTTGGGAAACCATTTTTACATGGTGCCTTTCTATTATGTGATAGTCTAAATGTTTACAATGAATGATTTCGTCAGTATAATAGAGAAACGAGAAGAGAAAGAGGAGGGAAAGAGAAAGGGGAAATTCTAAATTTAATTTAAACCACCAACCAAACATGATAATTGACTACAAGACCACATGGGCACATGATAGAGTCGTCCCTCTACATTATTTCATCTGTAGGAGGAGGGTATGGGAACCATGATGCAATAAATTTTGGGTTGTTGAAGCGGTTTATATGCATTTTTATGAAAAAACTTGCAATTTTTCCTAGTTAAACATGTGTTTGCACATTTCTCCCCTAAAAACTTGTCAAATCCTATGTTACTTGATACTAAAATCAAACCCTTAGAGAAATGGTTTGAATGCCACCAGTTTTATGAAATTTGGAGCTCTTTAGCAAAAGTTATGGCTAAAAGACCATTACCACTTTGTTCTATGGATTTTCTAACATTTGGAGGATTTTACAACATTCCACAGATTCCATTTACTATCGAAACTTGTAAAATTTTCCTCCTTATTTCATGGTATTTAACTTTTACCTTGAATTCATTGACCTTCACGGCTTGCCATTTGAATTGTAGAAAATCTTTGTAAATCCCATGGAGGTATATTTCTTTTGTAGTTTTCAAAATGATTCAATGACCCCCATTCTTTTTTTATATACGACTTGGAGAGTCTTATAACCCTATTCTTGTTAAAACCCCACAAAACACTAAGATAATGTTTCGTGGCTTTTAAGTTTTGGTTCAAACATGTAACCTTTACTCAACTGCACTTAAACCCTTAATCCCTTTCCAACACAACTTCACTAGTGCATCGAAGAATCCATCCATTCTTGTATGGTGTTTGTGACCAAATATAGATAACACTATATTTCTACAATTCCGTGTAACATTAAACTTCCATGTTATGAAGTTATTCATCCATCAGAATTCCACAAAAGTTTTGAACTCGAATTCCTTTATCTCGCGGATCCTCCTTGAGAATAATATTCTTAACTCATGTGACCTGATCTACTTAACCCCTGTGAACACTAAATTCCCCCTCAATCCATAGGTACATTAAATCTCTTTATTTATGCATGTTAAATACATTTAATTATGTGATTGAGTTGTTTATTCCATTATACTATCAATATCCATGTCATAAATCTTAAAGCATAAAGAAGTATGTAACTCCAGTAAAAAAGTTAAATGGTATTTATTTATGAAGAAGTACGATGTTTCCCACATGAGCTGTGGGATGTAGCTCATAACTATTAAAGAAAGAAGTACATGTGCATGAATTTAAAAGTAAAAGAGTATAGAAGAAACCCATCATTACCTAGGGTCTTTTCTTCTAAGTCTTCTTAAGCTCTAACTCCATCTTTCATCCAGCTCTCTCGACAATTACACTTTACCTAAAAAATGAAAAGAAAATGCATTCATTATTGAGCTTAGGGTTTGATATGTATTGATGTACTATCTAACTACATGCAGATGGATTTCCAAATAACATAAGCATAAGGTACATTAGATACAGATACACAATTGATAAGAGTAGTATTCTACAACAGTACATATGATTCCCATAATCATTACAGAGGAAGAAAGAGAAAATAAAAACTATGTAACATAAGAGAGGCCAAAAAGCCTAAATATTTTCTAACTATTTTCCTAAGTGTGTAGGTGCAGGTAAAAGCATGTCTTACAGTCCTCACTGTTAAATAAATATTGCATAAAAACATAGTTCAATGACTTCCATCCTATGGTACATAAAATTGGAATAACTCACAAGTACATAATGGTATGAAAGAAGAATGTAAATCAGAGTTCAGTAGCTATTCTAGAAATAGAAAGAGTTACAGTGCAGATCTGAAGAGAAAATCGTATGATTACTTCCATTCAAGGAATAAAGAAGTTGTTTCAAACATTCAAAGATAACAGTAAATTTTTCAAATTTTCAAGGAAGTGAAGCAAAGGAATCATAAGATAAATATTATGTTGTTTATAAACATCTTTCATATAAAATGAAAGTACATTCTTCAAAAGTTACAAGTGCAAGTACAACAAAATTAAATGAATAAGTATGCACTCATCAAAAGAAGTCAAGTGTTCTCATATCAGAACACTTCATGACTTGCACTTAAACAAAATGATAAAGATACAAGTATTCAAGTGATCATTTCAGGCTACAAGCCTTCAATAATTCAACTCAAGAAATTGCTTCCATTTTCAATACATAAGTAAATGAAGTATCATAGAAACAAAGTGTTTTCATAGAAGTAACAAATTTCCTTGAAGAGGCCAGGATATTTTCTCAAGGTACAAGATTCAGGATACATCAAAACTTATGCATCAAAACATAGTACAATTAAGCATCATGACTGAATGAGATAGCAAAATATTCATAGCAGAAAAGCCTCAAGCTTTCAGAAGAAGAAATTTCCTCCTTTGAAAGTACAGTAAAATATTGCAACACTCCAATAGAATAAAATACATTGCATCCATGAAGATAAAGAAAGTTCAAGACAAAATTCTGTACAAATATTTTACTATATTCAGGACTTGCAAGACAAACAAAGATAAAAGTATGATGGTTAAATGAATAAGATCTAAAACAAGTTATAACACAGTAAAGAGGAGAACCAACTTCCAAGATTAAAGAAGTCATGAAGAACAAGTACACCAAATATGAGTAGATAGTTGTTAAGAATATTTCAAGGCCTGATTTCAAAATTAAATAAGAACAAGTCAATAAAGTACAGGTGCCCTAAGCATCAAGATCACAAATGGGATTTTCAAGATAAGTGAAACATCTTTTCAATGATCCAATAACTACAAGTCCAATATCAAGTTTCAAAATCAATCAAGAAGGTATTCATTTTGAATCAAGATGCTACATCACTATAGAATATCAAAAAGATAATCAAAGTATTTCAAAATGTAACATATACAACAAGGTTCTAGATTAGAAACAAAATTTTAGTATGTAATTACAAGGTTTCTCAAATATGATTAACATAGGACTCTAACTAAAGGAAGGATCAACTTATATCAAAACAAATATACAACTCAAAGCAGAGAAGAGAAGTGGTACATGATTATCAATTAATATCATTAGAGTCATGAAAGTGAAAGACTTTTTCACACTTCCACAAGAGTAAGGAAACTTTCAGGATGTTTTTTTCAAATAAGAATAAGAAATACATCTAATATTTAGAATCCTTAAGGACATCTACAACATTCTTGAGAAAAGTTGCATAATCTAAAGTGTTTGAGCCATCATGATTTACCAGCACAGTCTAAACATCAACAAAGAGGTATATATAACAATACAAATACAATATTTAAAGAAAGAGTTGTTTTTATCAAATTAAATAAACTGAAGGATCATGTCACAAAGGTTATAATTTCATTTCTAGAGTGATAACAAACAAGGCTCACTACTAATCAAGGAATACATGTTACCATTCATCAATTGAAGATTAAAAATTAGAGTTATGCAAGTTTCATATTCAAATAAAGAGAGTACAAAATTAAAATTTGAGTTATACATCAATGATAACTCTTCGTATGGAAGAATGTAGAATATCAATTTCAAAAGCACGATATACAATGCCTTAAAATTGATCAAGTACAGTCAAAGAAAAATTACTACTTATCATGGTTGTATACAGTACCAACAAAATGAAAAATATCAAGCACATTATAGCCAACTGAAGGAAATACGGTTTTCCAAACAGTCATGCTTCAAGAAGCAGAATCAATCAAGTATAGTTTGAAAACCAAAGGTAATACAAAGGGAAGACCACTGAATTCTACATCGAGTTCCCTCCAGAAATTCTTAAGAGCCATGACATATAAAGCTCAGAAAGGGATTGTTATTAATAACAAAATGTTGAGCTTTTAAAATAAGGAATATACCCTAGCTCAGTTATAATACTTAGAAAAACCTAGAAAGTATTCGAGACAGTACTCTATATACTTAGAAAAGCATAAAGAAATAGCCAGAATCAGAACTTCCATGGTTAAATACTCAGTGCAAAATGAGACCCCAGATTTGGGTATTAGAATCAAACAAAATACAAATATAACCTCGAGTAAGATGTCAAAGTTTGATAGTTTGAAATATTTTGTCCAAATGCCACCTTCAAAGTTCTTTGAAAAGTCAAATGATGCAGACTTGGCTAAGGGATCGATAAAATTTTGACAAAGTGCATTCATAAAAGGGGACAAACCCAGTTTTGGGTATAAATATATATCGACAAAGTATAGTCACCCATCGAAGCAGAATTTCAAAACTTATACAAAAAAATCAACATTTTTGAACCAGAGTTTAGAGATCAATCAACTATGTCGCAACAGTTTACAACAGGTCCTCAAGTTTCTAGGTAACAACATATAAGGGAATAAAAGTAAATAGAACCTTGTTGATACCTGATAGTCACATAATGGATATCAAAACCCTTGTAATATAAATAAAAAACTATGAAAAATATGAGCCATTACAATATTTTCATCAAAAATTCCATGTATTTTACGGCCATCCACGGTTTTCATAGAAATTTTGTAGATATGTTCAAATGAAAAATAGGAACTTACAAGTTCAGAATCGATCTTTCAAAACCCTCAATCTATCAAATACAGATAAAATAACGACACCCAGAATGTTTCAAACTTATGATACAACAAAGAACAATGGTGACCATGATAAAATCTTGCACAAAGCTCAAATTAAGAGAAAAAACTCCAAAAATCCCAGATCTACACAAACTTCAAGCAAAGCCATCAAAAATGACCAAGAGCCAAAGCTTCAGGATGTCCACAGACCAAACAGAGAAGTCAAGGTGATTATAAAATCTTAGGAAATACAATTTTTAGGGCTCAAAATCCTGTTTCATGACTATAAAACCTTCTTAGAGACATAAATCTGAGATAGAGCCTGGTGAACTCCTCAAAATGCACCAGATTTTGAGCTTGAAATACAGAAGAATGGTGGCAACTAGAAAATTTGCGAGGCATTTTCCGCCCATGAGAGAGTGAAAATGACTAAAATGATTTGATTTATTTTGTTTTAGCTCACCAAATTAACCACGGTTAGATCTAATGCATTCAGTGAGTTCAGATCGATGATCCGAATCAAGAGGCTACTAAAATCAGTGGTTACAAATCAGTCACCAAAATCAATGCAACCAACACTTTACCTCAGTTTTCCAAAGTTATCATCAACGGATGAGATTCAAAATTACAAAGATCAAAGGCTAATGACTGATCCCAAAATCAATGCAAACATCAACCTAACTCATTAAGAGTTAACCATCGATGATCAAGATCAGAAGTACAAAATCCAATTGATCACAATACAAAATCCATGTTTACCACAGTCAGAACAAGGTACAAAATCCAATGGTGGAGATCACAAAGTAATAATCAACAATGCATAGTACAAGATCCTGACTCAACTACGGTTTGCAAAACTCAACCATATGTTGAAAATAGTGCATGTGTCAGAAGATGGTGAAACCCTGACTCCACCATGGTTAAGCACAACCACTGACAAAATGGAAGGGTTGGGTCATCATGTGGATGGGGACCAACCCCTTTTCAAATAGTCATTTGCATTGACCTTTGATTAAGTTTCAAAACCATTCTCCAAATAATAATCATATACCGACCACCTTGAAAAGCAAGCTGATGATTAACCGAAAGGGGTCAAAGATTATACATGTAATAAACTATACAAAGGATCCTGATAAATATTATGTGCAATGATAGCCCTAAAGGAGGTCAATAATACAATATATTTCAAAGGTCACAATCAAAGTGGGTTGAATAATAAAATGATGTGCATGAAAAGGTGTCCAAATACTTTGAACTATAATACATGCTAATTACCAAGTTCGAGGATAAGCCATGTCGGATAAGTCAAACAAGTCAGGGAACCACCTTACCTTAAAATTTTCTAAGGAGAGAAATAAATAGATTTTGCATGGATAGGTGGTCTTTCCACATGAAGACCATGTGTGCACATCAAAGGTGGTCCCCATATGGGAATTGAAGACAAAGCAAAAGTATTATACTTGCAGGAGAATAATGTATTGCATGTTTGAAGAAAGGTGACAAACATATGTCAACATCAGAGCTTAAATTTGTTCCCCAAAATAGATGAAATACATGGGTGAATATTTTGCAAAGTATTGCAAATAAAAGATTTTTTTTTCTCACACATGGAGATTAAATTTTTGCATGAGCATTAGGGGGCAGAATTAAAGGATGCCTAAAATATCATTGCAAGTGGATCAAGTTACAAGTGTCACATCAAGAACTAGAAGATAGAGATTGCATGCACATTGGAGGAGACTTACACAACAAGCAAGGGCTATTGTTAGCCAAATTATTCATCCAATTTTATTAAAAATAGATCAGTCAACTGCACCTAGACTAAAATTTATTTTGTATAACTAAGGCTATTAATGCCTCTTTATAATCAACATGTCTATTTTTTATTCCTTTATTTATTCATGATAAAGGGATAAAATTAGAATGAATGGGCGAGTACAAATTTTATTCTATTTTTAGGATGGGTTGGGTGAATAATATGGTTGTATATTGTGTGCAATTGCAAGCCATAGAGGAGGAATTTTTGGAGATAGGAGTGCTGAAGAAAATTATACCATTTTTACCCCTTGAATGAGAACTGATTTTTTCCTTTCCAATTATTTGCAGTGGTGTGTATATCTCATTAATTCTTGTGAATGTCAAATTCCTTGATTAATCATATTACCTTGCTAAAAATTTAGTAATCTCAGCATAATATTAGTGTCCATGTTTATCTTATTGTGTTGTTGTGATTCATTCCCTTAATACACAAAGTGTTTTGCCTTAATATTCTGCTGAAAACTATTGGTTTGTGCATCCAAAATTCATTTTCAAATTGATTGTGCATGTACCAAGTCAAATCCCTCGACAAGTGTGGTGTATCACCCCATTTTTAATTCATTTACAGTCATCTTTTTACCATCAAAATCCCTAAAATTAGTTTAGGATACATAAAAAAGGAACCGACCTTGATACCGGAGACTCACCTCAACAATAGGTATACCCACAAACATGAGGTGTTTCCATTGTATCTATGAAAGTGAGAGATTTAGAGCAAGCTTTGAACACCTACAGTAATCTCTCAACAAGGGTTCACTTTCAAGAGAACAGTTTTTGGCACCCCCGGTGGGATGAAAAATCATATCTATAGTAGATTACAACAATTTACAGTAGATTTATAGTGACAGAAAGTCACTTTAGGAGCAAAAAGTTGCAGCAATTTGTTCTAAAGATCAAAATATTTATTTGGTGACTCTGTAAGGCTGATTTCAGACCAGTTTTACAGCATTTTCTATTCCTAAAGTGACTACAAGATCATCAGTAAGAGGAATTCCTACTGATTTTATTTCTTTACCTTTGAATTCTGCACAGAGAAGAAGAGTTGGCAATACCTTACCTTATAATAGGGTTGGTTTTGGCAACCCTCCTCTTAATATTCCTTCACCATGTATTAATCTTATTGTTCAAATCCCAGTTATTCTAATGGCTATTCAACCACCTAGGAATTTTGTGACCTTTACTAATGGCAGCCCTTTAGTAATTCCAGTTTATCATGATATTCCCAATGTTGCCATGAAAATTTTACCTTCATTCACTAGTGAAAATCATATTACTCCTACATATCACATTAAATATGTTGCATCCCTTTGTGTTGTTCATAACATAACTCATGAAGATGTAGCCTTAAGAATTATAGTTGCATCATGTAAAGGACAAGCCTTGTAATGGTATAAAACCTTAGAAATTAGGAGCATAAGAACTTGGGATGAGTTATGAGAGAAACTACTCAAGCAATTTCAAGATCATTCTGATCATTTATCCCTCATAGAGCAATTGTCTACAATGAAAAGATCCCCTCATGAATTTATGGCTAGTTTCAACTTTTGTTTTTCTAGAACTTGGGAAATAATTCTAGCTAGTGTTAAGCCTCAAGTTGATCATGTTTTTCTATATTATCTCAGAGCCTTAAACAGTGATATTTCAACTATGATTTAGTCTATGGGAGGAGAGACTCACCCAACAGCTTATGACATTACCATTAGGGCTGAAAACAACCTTATTCAAGCTGGGAAATTAGCACCAAGGCCTTCAATGCCTCTTATAGAAAAATTTTCACTTCTTCCATAGCCTATTACAATTATAGAGCCAATTTTTTTTATCTCCATCAGATGATGCATTTGAGGCTTTACAAACTATGGGTAATAAATTGACTTCAATTGAGAACAAATTAGCTCATCCTAGTAGGCCTTATCAAACTCCTTATCAGCAAAATCAACAAAATAGGCAATCTTATCAGCAAAATTAGAACTATAGATAGCCATATCAGCCAAGGTAATTTGACCCAAAGGCTCCTAGTTCATCTAGCACTCTTGTTCTAGTTAACATGGTTTTAGAAGAATGGTGTCAACCTTGTAATCAACCTCATTCAGTTGTTAATTTTCCAAATACATTCTTGAATATAAACCTTGTTGCACAACCACAACTTGAAGCATTATTCATGCCTCAAATGGAGGGTGGGCAGCAAGAAGCTCATAGTTAGAAACAACTAGAACATAATCTAGTCAGCTTTGGAGAGGAATTTTTTATTCCAATCACAACTAGGTCTTAGGAAAAGGCTCAAGAGAGAGAAAAATAACAAAACAAACCTGTTCTTCCCACAATCACTTATAAACCAGCAAGTGTAGGTCAAAAAATAGCTAACATTTTTGTTATTCCTCAAAATTAGCAAGCAGTCCAGCTCAAAAAGAGCAGCAAAAACAATTGCATCCTGATCCTAGAAGACTCTTCATACCTCAGATTTTAAAAGTTGTTGAAGGAGAGTCAGTTTTTGCTAAATATTATACTAAAACGGTATAAGTTGTTTCAAAAATGGTTACTTCTTTTAATGTTGTTGAGGTAATGAAAAATCATAATATTAATATTTCACTGTGGGATGCTCTAAGTATTCCAGGAAAGCAAGAGTTACTTTCTCATGAGCTTGCTAAGTTGTAGATTTCATCAAAACCAACAAAAAAGGAAGTCTAGAAAGAAGATATGGTCCTTGGATCAATGGAGAAAGACCACATTAAAGAGGTTAAATGGATGTTTCAAAAGGTCTTAAACACTCACGATATCAAAAAGCCACCACCATTTTATCTATCTCTAAATATTAGAGATCATTTAGTTCATAACTGCATGGTTGACAGTGGTGCAAGTAGCACAGTTATACCAAATACAATTGCAAAAAAATTGGGCATGTAGTAATGAGCCTACAGAGAAAAGAGTGTTGCAATTAGATGGAACACCAACCAACATAGTTGGCATTATTAGAAATTTAGAGGTAACCATACATACTTTCCCCAATATTACTATTTTACAGGATGTCACTGTTGAAGATTTACCTCCCTAATTTGTCTTGTGTTTATCACAAGATTTTATAGAAAATATAGGAGGTTATGTTTCTTTGTATTGGTCATATTTTTTATTTACTACAAGGTATAGAACCAAAGTTACCGTAAATTCAGATCCTCTAGCTAGATTTCATATTAAACCTCATGCTTCAAATGTTGCAGCAAATTATGTAGCTTTAGATCAATTTGATTTTGATGTTAAAAAAACATGTTTATGCATTAGATGGTGTTTCTAATCTATTTTTGGATGAAAATACTCAAGAAGAACATTCTTATGATCCTTTCAAAGAAGAAGAAAAAGATTTGTTTGGTTTCTGTTATCACCAAATCACAACACCCTCTGTTTTTTACGAGTGTGTGTGCTTGAGCTCACGGTGTGATTGGGTAACATGGGTACTATCTCCAAGTTGTGGGACTTGCTACTTGAGATATATCTCCAGATAAATTTGGTTCTTTCCCCTAAACTACCTGCCACCATCTACTCCAATGCATGCAGTAAAAACTATCTCATCCTAATCCAACTTTCCAAGGGACCAGGGAGAGAGAGTGCGTGAAAACAAAGCCTATACTAAAGCATTGATAAACCAGAAAAGGAGGGCATGAGAATAGATTTCCAATGTATGAAAAATGGAAGCAAAGTGCACACTAGGCTGGGTGATAACAGTTCTCCACAGTCTAGCAACTGCATTCACAACAATATTTCATACACACACAATGAAAATGAATCCATGTAAGAGCACAAAATAGACACAATATATTTGCAATGAGGTTGAAAGGGGCAAGAAGAATGTAAACAAACACAGTAAGGGAAGATACATACACAAACTTTCATCTATTGTTTCATGATATGCACAATTTAATCTATTACAAGATAAGGGCCTAGATCACCATGCAAGGAGTCCACTACAAGGGCCTACAACACATTAGCTTCAAAAAACAAATTTGATAGAGTTTTTCTACCTAAAAACTATCCCCCCTTTATAATGAGCCTAACATTCTTATTTATAGAGTTTTGAGAGGAGAGAGAGAGAGAGAGAGAGAGAGAGAGAGAGAGAGAGAGAGAGAGGTAAAAATGAAAATCCCAAAATTTGACTTCCCACCACTTGCAAGATGTCATAAATGGAGTGAAATGATAGTATGTTTCTTACAAAAGGATTCCCATGTTGTCCCATGACTTGGAGTAGTGAAAAATGTCTTCCCATGCTTCATTAAATGTTCTCCCAACCACCAATAAAATCATTATTCTGAACTTGGCCATGTTTTCAGAAAACTCACCATCAGGTCTTTGTAAAATTTAGGATTTCTTATTTTTTGCATTCATCTTGGATCCATGATTCCAACGGTACTAATTTCACATGATTTCGTTGAGAATTGCAAAAGTTATGGTCTTCTGAGTGTGGGCAACTATTTTGAGTCTAACAGGGATTTCTTGTTTTTTACGGGACTGGGAATTTAATTTTTTGGAGCTGGAGATATTTCTTTATTTTCCCACACCTACCCTCATCAAAAAAAAGAAATAAACAATAGATCTCTGGCTCAAAATTTATGATCGTTTGAAGTTTGGGGGTTAGGCATTCTACTTTCCCTTTGGATTGCAGGTATTGCGGGGTTTTCAGGGAACTCATGTCCCTACAACACTCAGACCATCTGGGCCTCCTTTCTCCACATCACCCAATTCAGGATTTTCAGTCCCATGTGTCTTTCGTTGACTGGGCGAGGTGGTCCATTAACTCCCGACATATCCGCATTCAACTTGCTAGTGGGTGTTTCGATGATTTCGGGTCCGGGCTGCACAAGTGTCCCGCAGGACAGTCGGGCCAACATTTTCTGCCTTTTTATCATCTCAAGATCCTAACCTTCATCATGTATGTATTGCTTTCCCTCCACTTATTTGACCGGGTCATGAGGGTTGTTGACCTCTACCTTTTCTGCATTGCTCTGAGTGTGGCCATTTTGGCTTTTTGCAACCCATGCGTACTTTTTTCCCGGTTGTCCCGTGGATTTCACAAGACATTTTTATCCACTCTTTCCACATTTCACTACCTCCTTAGCATTTTGAACCCAAACTAGGTATGACAAACCCTTGTATGATCCACATTGGTTCCATCTGTAGCTCTTAGACCCAATTTGCACTAAAATAGGCCCTTGACTTCATTTTTTTAGATTTTTGCAAATCTTTACTAACTCCTTGGATTTTTCTTGGATAGGGAAGTTAGAGAAAAGTGAAGGGGGGTCCCCAAAAATAGAATTTTTTTGGATTTTCACCACTTCAGGCTTGTCTATCCTAAAGAAATTATGCAAGTTATCAAAATTACCTTGGGGCTGAATTTTGGATACCAGTGTTTATTGCTTGCGTGAAGAAAATGCATCAATCCCCTTGTTTTCCAAAACAAAAAAATAACAGAAGGGCTATGGAAGCTTCACTTTTATTGAGGTAGAAACAAGAAAGGACAAGGTGCAAGTTTAATGCTTACTTCCCCTTCAAACGAAAGGTATTTTTCATCTTTAAGTCTTGTTATCCCGTAAAATTGACAAGGGAAATTTTACCGATAACCATACCGAAAAATTTGTTCCGATCCCTCGTTAGGGATCCCTTGCGTTCGAAACGTTGCAAAATCCCTTCCTGGGAAATCTGGTTTTTCGAACTTAGTCTTTTTTGGTCTTTTTTGGCTGGGTGCATGGAATTACTATGTAACACCAACTTTTGGTGCGCCCCCTTTAAAGCCTTTGGCGCATATTTTTCAGTGTCAACAAGCCTTTTGGTGCGTCTTGTATGTTGAGTCTTCTCTGCGTGTGCCAAGGCGCATGCACCTTCATGGCACAACTTTTGTTGCGCCACTTTTCGGTGTGCCAAAGGGCGCACATAATCTCATGACAACACAACTTTTGGTGCGCCAAAGGGCGCACTTAGTTTCATGCTAGCAAATTCTTTGGTGCGCCAAAGGGCGCATACTTTCCTATGTCGACAGTAATTTTCATGCGCCCTTTATAAAGTTGGTGGCACATTTATGACTTGCTCATATATATATATGCATTTGCGCGCCCACAAATGTCATTATCACCAGACACAGAGCACGTGATTTCTTTTCTCTGAGCTTGTCAGCCCCTGCCCTGTCATTTTCAGCACGTTGTGGACCCGTTTGCAAGATTCTCACTATTTATCCAGGTAAGTGTTCTTGTCTCTTACATGTGATTTGCTTTCTGGTTCTTTGTGCTTGCTGGTTTGGTTTTTGAAATGCATGTGTTGAGCTAGCTCTCCCCCTGTGCTGTCTTTCCTTATTTGTCTTCCCCCTCTTTCCAGATCTGCTGGTAGAGGATGTTATCCTGAAACAATGGTTTGTAACCCTTCTAGTTTGAAACATTTCCTTACCCAAGTAACCTTTCAAAAGAGGAAAAGAGGAGAAAGAGAATCTGAACCATGTAAAAACCCCTCTGAGGGTGATTAAGTTCACTGTTTTCCTTCAGCGCATCTGTCACCCCTGCAACATAACTAAAATCCGCGCCAATGGCGCACTCATCTTGCCTGCTACATCATAAACTTCTGCGCCCTCAAGGCGCGCCTCCTCCATATGCTGCAAACACTAATCTTGCGCCCTCCATGGCGCACCAAACTTCCCTGTTGCATCACATAAATCCGCGCCTATGGCACACCCAGCATCTGTGCAACATCAGCTTTATTCGCGCTAAGTACAAGGCTTTGAAGGCGCAGGTGCATCCCTCCTTACAGTAACATTCGTGTTGTGCAAACCCTCCGTGCGCCGCGCCATGTTTCCTTTGGCGCACGAAAAATTTCTGTTACACAAACCATACATGCGCCAAAGGGCGCACCAAATTCCAATGCAACATGAAAAATCTATGCACCTTTGGCGCATCCTGTCTCCGTGCAACACGATGTTTTCATGCGCCCTTTTGTAAAATGCACCCTACAGTTTTCATGCGCCATGCGCCTTTGGCGCCAGTTTAACCCTTGCAACACCCTTTCCCCGTGCGCCTTACCTATTTAGCCCTGTAAGCTGCTATTTTCATGCGCCATGCGCCCTGAACCTCCAAATAACTAACTCTTTCTTCTGTTAACACTTCAATGGAAAATCAAATGACTGATACAACCTTTTTGGATTGGGTTTCACTTCTTCTTCATGCAGATCAGCAAATAAACTTGGAAGAACATATGTCAACATCCAGCAAAAGACCTACCAAATCCAAAGGAAAGGCCAAGCTTACAGAAGAAGAGATGAAATATAAATATCAAAGGGTCAGAATGCCCGAGTCCCAGGCCGAGTGTAGCCTGGACGTCAGAGACTCAGAATTGGGGCATATTGATATGGAGGAATTCTGGGCCAGAACTCAGAAAGTCACAAGGAGTCCATGGATGGACAAACTGATAGGCAGTGCCCTGCACTTCACCGGTGGAATCCCAGTCAGCGCCATCAACAATGAATTCTTGATGGTGATTGCCCAATGTTACAACAAAGACACAAGGTGTGTCGTAAACAGCAAGGGCGAGGTAGTCATTGACCTCACTGCCCGTCACTTTGAGATAATACTCGGCATACCTCACCACCGGCATTTTGTAGCCATCAGTCAAGCAGATTGCATTAAGGCCTGGGATGACAATGCAGATCAGTGTATGCAACTAATGAACGAGGTTTACTTGAAAAACAAAAAGGTAGTAACCCGGTGGCCCCAAATCATCCACCGCAACGACTTCTCAGAGGAGCTCAGTGACACCATTACATTCCTGAGCAGGGTCTTCAGGCTTTCTGACGCCATTATTTCCATAAATGGATGCTGCGGTACTTAGAGACCATGAACAAGAATATGCCTGATCAGCGCTTCTGCTGGGGAGAAATTATAAGCAGCACAATCTCTGAGCAGCTACAACAATTTAGCACAACGGGGACATTCCATATGAACTCCTACGTGGTCTACGCTGCAGCATCAGAGAGGGACTATCCAGGCCTAACGCGGAGTGGAGTTTGGCCTCAGGTCAAGATATACGAATACTACCTGGAATTGAGGCTGGAGAATAGCATCTCCCAATTTACAAAAATTAACGATGTGTTTTTCTATCACATCATCTACCTATTGAGGCCGAATATGACTTATGGTCGCACGACCAAAAGCATAGTAGCAGCCACTGAGAAATGGGGGGCCCTGTTCACCCAGTTTCCCACATTCACCTATCTAAGGGCTGCCAACTTTTTAGGAGAGCCAACCAGGCTACCGAGGTATGCTGGACCTAAACTGATTCTGCTGGAGCTGTCAAGGCAGCTGATCACATACCACAAGAAATGCCTGAAAAGAAAGAAGGGTGGAACTCCTTTCCCCCTCACAGTGGGCCGGTATACATGCTCTACCCACCACAAGGTGAAGGAAATGTTCGCAGAGCTGGAGCTTCTCAATTTAAGACATGATTTCCCAGCCAGGCCTACCTTCGACCCAAGGAGCTATCTGCCAAGGGCTAAACTTGATCCAATCCACGTCCCTCAGATCGAGGACATTTACATTGACGTCATCCATGAGGTGGAGCTCAGGAGAAAGGATCATTCTCGCCTAGCATTGGCAGAAATCATCCAATACGGGATAGCCATTGTCCCCAAAGGCTTCCAAACTGCGGAAGATGAAATAGACAAGGTATATACTGACACAGATGGGGACAATTGGCCCTTTCCAGCCATTGATAGAACTAAGGCCCCTCAGAAAATTGAGGAGAGGGTCAAGGAGACTCTGCGTAGGACAGAGCATTGGTGCCGTATGAACGGACTAATCTACCTTGGGGTCGATTTCACAACCTCCCCATTGGGCAACACACCTCCACGATCCAAAAAGCAGCCTAAAGGCAAGGGCAAAGGCGTAGAAGGTGAATCCAGCACCATTCAGGAAGAAGCCCCTGAGAGTCCTCCTTCCGCGGCACCCGAGCAGGTAATAACTCTGGTCACACCAGAGAAAGAAGCAGAAGAGGATATTCCCACTAGCCCATCCACTTAGGATGTCGGCATTGTTACAACAACTGAGGTCCCTTCTATCCTTTCTTCTTCTCTTCCTTCCCCTCCTCGAGTGACTCAAGCAACCATCCCTTTGGTCATGTCTTTTGTTCCTTCTTCTACTGTTTCCCCCGCTTCTTTGTCTATCTTCTCTTCCCTCGCTGATCTATCCTCCTCCATTTCTTCCCTTATCTCCAAGCTCCCTTCCCTTCGTATGTCTTCCGTAGCTGTAGTTTCCCTTCCTTCTGTGGGCACTTCTTCAGCTATCTTCTCAATGCCGCCACTGCGTGTCTCCACGTTTTTCCCCTCTACTACTGCAGCTGTCCCCCTCCTCTGTTTCCGGTCCTTCTACCGTGGGTCCAGCTTGGATCTCTCAGCAGCTAAGTCAGCAAAAGAGGAAAGTTCCCATCACTCTGATGGAATTTTCCGTGATCCCATCTAAGGGGGCAAAGAAGCAGAAGCCTGTCACGCACTTCTCTCAAAGTGCTATAGGAGAAAGAGTTATGGAAATCGCATACCCCAATCCCCTCAAAGAGAAAAAGGATCTGTCTCCGATAGATTTCACTGTGACCCAAGTCACAATGGGGACATCTTCCAAAAGTCTTCAAGGGGAGGCTCTTTCTGTAGTTGACGTCCTCTGCAAGAAGCTTAAAGAGATAAAGGAAGAAAAAAGGAAACTGAAGGAGCAAAACAAATATCTTGCTCCAAGCCTTACAGAAGATGGGTTGTTGCGCCTCCCACAACTGCCGCCAAGACTTTTGAGCTTCTCAGCCAGGAGAAAATTAATGAGTATGCCAAGATTGGTGAGCAGGGTATGGCCGTTTCTGCTTGGAGGAGCCAAATCCTCAAAGACAGTGAAAAAGTGATCACCGAGTTATCCGAATTGTACCTAAACATCAGTAAGGTGAATAAAGAGCTCCAAGCGTTAGCAGGGCCCATATCAGAAGAGTTGGAACATGCCAGACTACAACACGAGACCTTTCAACAAATGTTTGACTGTTCAGTCAAAGATCTGTTCAAGTTTGGTGTTTTCGACCATCCAAGAGCCCTTAACAAAATCATGTCCACTCTGGACTACCGGGTGGATCAGCTAGAATTTATTCTAGAAAAGATTTATAAAGTCAAGGAAGAAGCCCTGGATGCGATGCACCAAATGGAACGAATTGTTCTTAATATGTCGCTAGGGTTACTTACTCCTTCCTTCACTTTAAGGAAAGCTGATGAAACCACCCGGATCTTCAAGGAGATCACTTCTCAAGGAATGGGGCCAGAAGTCACATTTGACACAGAATCTATTAACAACCTGCTGGCCTGTAGGGACTTCATCGGGTTCCTCATTGAGGCAGAAAAGGACTATTCCAAACTCCCAGAGAAGCTCATAGATGAGTGAGAGACTTGTGAGGCGATTAGTGAACGACATAAGGATCCTTCCCAGGATCAACTAGGGCCAATAATCAACAAGTTCATGGAATACCGCTCTCAGTTCCATATCTCGTCACCTGAGCAGCAACAAAAGCCGTCCACCCCCTTTCGGCCATAGGATGACGATGATGAGTAGCTGCTGCTGCTTCTTCTTCTTCTTCTTCTTTTTCTCTTCTTCGTCTTTCTTTTCGGAAATATCTGGAGTATGTTGATACAAATGATGATGTCATCCATGTTGCATCATGGGATGATGTCATCCATCAAGTTGTAAAAAGTCAACGTGACTTTTAGATATTTTGTAAATATCTTTGTAAATAGTTGTTGGTTCCTTTTTGGCCTTCTTTTCTCTCCTTCTTCTATATATACCCCAATACTTCTTGTATTGTGGGATGGATGAATATCTTTCAGATGAAAAATAGAAGTGAAGGAAAAAGACTTTGAGCTTTCTTGTAACAAAAGAAAACAATAATACAAATATTTAGACTTTATGCTGAATAGCTGTGTTATGCATCAGACCTTTCTTATGTTAGATCTGTATGTGTTTATTCTGTTAGATTCATATCTACTTTTTTGTCATTTATTCATCATTAGTATTGCTTTGTTTGTTTGTGCAAGTAGGTTTGGCTCTGTTTACTACCAATCCCAAAACATAAATCTTCCGACCTTTCTGCTTTGGAATTCATTTCTTTTCTTCCTTCGGACCTGCTCTTTCTTCATCCCCTCTTCCTTTCCTTTCTTTTCACAGTCGGAAAGCACCCCTACTGGGATGAGATCCCAAACCCCCGAAGGCAGAATCTGTGAGACTTGCATAGATTCCTGCTAGTCGAATAGCAATAAACCAGTTTCACTTTGCTGACTCAAAGAGGGGCTATGCCTTGCACACTGTTGGCTCGTCTATCCATAAATATGTCCAAGCGACAGATTTAGTCTTTGGTGATTCATATTTAGTTATTAATCAAGTGAAAAAATTTAATGTGTGTAAGAATTCATAGCTGAAATCCTACAAACCTAGAGTTTCAGACTTAGTGGATGATTTTAATGTTATTAACATGCAATTTGTTCTAAGAACTGAAAACAAGCATGCAAACCAACTTCTAGCAGTTGGTGTTAGCTTTGATGTGCTAGAATAGATTGAAAATGGAAAATTACAGCCACATGTAAAGCTGATTAATATACCTTCAGTACCTGATAACGAAGAAAATTGGCAAGTTTTTGAAGATGATGAATAAATCTACTGATTTTTGCAGCAAGAAGCTGAATTTTCTGCAATAAATCAGGAAAAATTACATCACTTCTATGGTGGCCAAATTTTTTTAGTTGAAGAAACACAAGTTTCCTCAAGGTTTGGTCACACTAGAAGCTATTTTTAGTTCTGATGATTAGTTAAGAAAGGAAAAAGGCAATCTTTCAACTCACGTAGATAACTACGAAGAGATCTCGGTGGATGATGAAAAGAAACCATTTATCAGAAAGGTATGTTCCTCAGCTGAAAAATAGTCATTTATTAATCTATTTAAAGAATTCAGAGATGTTTTTACTTTGAAATACCAAGATCTGAGAGGTTTTGATCCCAGTTTAGCTTAGCATATAATAGAGTTATAGTCAAATTTGAAGCTAGAAGGGCAGAAACAAAGGCCAGTAAACTAAAAGATTGGAGCCATTAATGTGAAAAGAGTTGTCCAAAATGATCAAATCAAGTATTATCTTTCTAGTTAAGCATTAAATTTGGGTAGCTAATCTTGTTCCTGTTCGAAAAAAGAATGGATAAATTAGGCTATGTGTGGATTTTAGAGTTCTTAATAAAGTTCATTAAAATATCATTATCCGCTACCCAATATGGATTAGATTTTAAGAACAGTTTCAGGTTTAGACAGATTGTCTCTTTTGGATGGTTACAGTGGATACAATCAGATCCTTATGCATGAAGAAGACGGATATAAAAACAACCTTCACCACAAAGTGGGGTACTTATGCTTACAAAAGAATGTCTTTTGGACTTTCGAATGTTGGTGCAGAAAAATTAGACATGGCTTTTCATAGCTTATTAAATAAGTGCATTTTGGTTTACTTAGATGATGTCCCCATATTTTCAAATAATTTTGATGAACATCTAATGCATTTAAGGCAGACTTTTAATCTTTGCAGACAGTTTGGAATATCTTTGAATCCCAAAAATTCCATTTTTAAGTACATCAAGGTAAATTGCTTGGTCATACTGTTTCTAGATAAGGTTTAGTTATTGATCCTTTCAGAATTGAAGCTATTTCACAGTTATCCTTGCCTCATCATAAGAAAGCACTACAAATTTTTCTTTGAAAAATCAACTTTGTTAGAAGATTTGTTCCAAACTTTGCATTGTTGGTTAAGCCAATAACAACCATGTTAAAGAAATATAATACTTTCTCTTGGACCAATGAAGGGAGAAAAAGGATTTGAGGCCATCAAGTCAGCTATTTCACAATATCCTACTCTTGCAAATATAAATTTTGATAAATATTTTACAATGTATGCATTTTCAGGAGTTGAGACTATTTCAGCCATATTAACTCGGGTTAGTGATGAAAATATTGAGTAGCCAATTACTTTCTTTGGAAAGATTTTGCATGAATATGAGACAAGGTACACCTTTCTTGAGAAACAAGTACTTTCAAGAGTTAGAGGTTTGAAAAAAATCAAGTACATGATTTTCAATAATAAGATACATGTCTTAGTCTCTCATTCAAGTGTTAAAGCATTCTTATTAAACAAAGAGCTAAATGAGAAGAGAGTAGGCTGGATTACAAAGGTTATGGAGTATGATGTTGACATCTGTGTTGTGAAAATAGTTTGAGGGAAAGTTTTTTGTGAACATATAATTGTTGATGTCAAAAAACAACAAGCTACAGAATTAGAAAATTCTAAACAACATGCTGAGATTACGTATCAGCAGCCAAATATCATGGTACAACCAGAACATCAACAACTCAAACTCAATCAAGAAGTTCGCGAATAAAGATGGATGAAAATTTTGGTTAACTTCTTACAACACTGGTACTTATCTCGAAGGTATAGACAAGAATAAATGAAGATACTTCAGGTTACAAGTTATACCTTATGTTTTCATTGATGGTTTGTTGTTTAAAAGAGATATAAATGGAATTATACTCAATGTATTGATTATGATAGAATTCAGCAACTATTATCCAAATTTCATGAATGGTCTGCAGGAGGTAACTTTTCAGCATGTGATACAACCTTAAAATTTATGAAAGTTGGTTACTATTGGCCCAACATATTCAAAGACTACTTCAAATGGATTTGAAAGTGTAAGAAGTGTGCTTTCTTTATCGAAAATGAACGTTTAGCTTCACTGCCCCTATAGCCTATTTTAGTCGATCAACCCTTTATGCAGTGGGGTATTGAATTCATTGGTATGATAAATTCACCTTCATCACATGGAAACAAGTGGATCTTGACTCCTACATATCACTTTACATGTTGGACTGAAGTAATAGCCTTGAAAAAAGCTAACAAAACTTCAATCTTATCATTTTATAAAGGTATAGTTTACACATTTGGTGTGTCCCAACAACTATAATTTCATATAATGCCTTAGCATTTATGGGTGTAAAGGTAACAGATTGAGCTATTAGGAATGAAATTCATTTAATTACATCATATAATTATTACCCAAAAGGTAATGAATTAGCTGAAAGAACTAATAAGAATCTCTTGAGGATCATCAGAAGGACATTCAAATATAATCAAATATCTTAGCATCTAATGTTAAATTTAACACTTTGAGATGACAGAGAGTAACTCCTAAAAGATCAATTTGCAATTCACCGTACAATCTTGTTTATTGAAGAGAGGCAAGAATGCCCATCTTAGTTGAGTTGCCTGCATTAGATTTACTGCACCAGATGGAATTACTTGAGAATGAACCATTGTAGGTTTGTTATGTAGAATTAATGGATCTTCAAGAGCTAAGAGATCAAGCTCACCTGAACATGGAAAATAATAAAAAATAGATCAAGAAGACATTTGATATGAAGGCTAAGTTCAGAGTCTTCAACGAAGGAGACATCATGTTAAAATGGGATGTTGATCGTTGTAAAGTCAGGAAACCACATGAAGTTTGATACAATCTAGAGTGGGCCCTACATGATTTCAGCTTGCAAAGAACTCAATGTATTTCAACTTTCAAGGCTTAATGGAGAGGAACTTCCCATTCCTGTGAATGGTATGTTTCTTAAACATTGTTATTGAAAATCCTACAGTGTTTAATTAGAGTAGGATTTCCCTTTCAATAAGTGCAGTTCATGCACATTGCACTATTTTTCAATTCAATAAGTGCATTCATGCATGTGATCTGGTTTTCAGATCCTTTTCCAGCTTTAGTTTGTTTTTTTCGAAAGATAGTTTTGGTTATATGCTTTAACTCCATGCCCAATGGAAAAGGGCAAGACACTGGTCTACAAGCTAGCAGGCAGCTTTCCCCACAGGATTGCTAGAAATGTTGACAATTTTTACACTTCTACAAAAATATGGGCAACTCAAATCTTCATTACAATGGATGGAATTGATGAAGTGGAACTCACTAGGGGGATGAATTACAATTATATTATGTTCTCAACTACAGTAATTGATTAACTACATGTAATATGTAGCTATGTATGTTGTTACGAAATGTAACACCTTACATAGACTGTCATTCCATTTTCATCTTCAGCAATTGCCTTGATAAATTCGGGGAATTGCAGTTTATGTGAGTGATTAACGGCAAGCAGAGTTGTAGTTTTCATGCAAAAGATTCATTTTAAGTTAGAGGTAGATTAAATCTCATTATTTCTACATTTTGAATACATTTAATTATGTGCTTGAGTTGTTTATTTCATTATACAGTCAATATACATGTCATAAAGCTGAAAGCAAAAAGAAGTATATAACTCAAGTACTTCAATTAAATGTTATTTATTCATGAAGAAGTACAATGTTTCCGACACAAGCCATGGGATGTAACTCATAACTACTGAAGAAAGAAGTACATGTGCATGAAGTTTAAATTAAAAGAGTATAGAAGAAACCCATCATTTCCTTGGGCTTTTCTTCTAAGTATTCTTAAGCTCTAGCTCCAACTTTCATCAAGCTCTGTCTGCAGTCACAGTTTACCTGAAAAATGAAAAGAAAAGGCATCATTATTGAGCTCAAGGTTTGATCTATACTCATGTACTATCTACCTACATGCAGATGAATTTCTAAATAACATAAGCATAAGGTACATCATATGTAATACACAATTGATAAGAATAGTATTCTACAGTAGTAAATATGATTCCCATAATCATTACAAAGGAAGAAAGAGAAAAGAAAAAACTATGTAACATAAGAGAGGCCAAAAATCCTAAATATTTTCTAACTATTTTCCTAAGTTTACAGGTACAGGTAAAAGCATGTCTTACAGTCCTCAGTGTTAAATAAATATTGCATAAAAACAGATTTCAATTACTTCCATCCTATGGTATATCAAATTGGAATAACTCATAAGAACATAATGGTATGAAAGAAGAATGTAAATTAGAGTTCAGTAGCTATTATATAAATAGAAAGAGTTACAGTGCACAAAAGAGAAACTTGTATGATTACTTCCATTCAAGGAATAAAGAATTTATTTTAAACATTCAAAGATAACAGTACATGTTTCAAATTTTCAAGAAAGTGAAGTGGTAGAATCATAAGATAAATACTGTGTTGTTTCTAATCCATCAAAACTTGGAGAAATTTGGGCTTGTAAGAGTACACAACAATGACAATAGATAAAATTGGAAAAATAATGAGATATGTATATATTTATAAACCAATGGGGATACATGGCAACATTTGATTAGGTGATCACACGTGTGTTTGGATATATTGAATATGGTCAAATGAACATTGGGAGTCACCCCTGAAAAAAAAATCTGAGTGGAGGACTCTATTGGAAATAAATAATTTCTCCCCACTTGATTTTGCTATTATTAAGAAAAGAAAAAAGTAACTTGAATTTCCATGCATAGGTTATTTTTAATTAGATGTCCCTATTATTAGGATAAAAGCAAATAAAACAAATAGCTTTGTTTGCATGAACAAAAGCATATGTTATTTGTAGATGATAGTTCTATTATTAAGGTTGCTCTATTTTTAAAGTTGTGTGTTATATTTTTAAATGAAAGGGCTCTATCTATTGGAGGCAATTGTAAGTGTTGTTACACATAGATTGTATTGAGTTGAAGCTCTAACAGGGAAGAAGATATTTATGCACAGAAGTGCCAATTTGAGTTTGGAATACTTTGTTTATTTGTAATATTCTTTATTTTATTTTTATTGATTGTTGTTTTATTTTCTTAATTTCTAAAAATTAGTATTAGAGTTTCGTTTTTTAACAAGTTTCTAAATTGAAAACAAGTTATGTGTAGACACCAAAAATTGGTATCATTACTCTAGATTTCTTGCGTGGGCATATTTCACCATGGTCCTATCTAGACCCATTTTAATTTAATTTATTTCTTTTATTTAAATTCCCATCTATTAACCTAATGCTTTTAATTCATAATTAATCTTCATAAATTACCTTAATTAATCTTTATTAGCTAATTATCTTTAATTAGCTTTCTTTTTAGGATGTTTTTATCCCTAACCACCTAAATCCACATCCCTACACCTTTTCTATATTTTATCTAACCCATATTTATATCCTACCTACTCATAACACTTCTCTAGGAAACCCTTATCCACCTACATGCTTTAAAGCACTTATCACAATCCCTAAAATCCCCATGTCTTGAACAAATCAATCATTCACCACTCTAAGGAAACATTTCCCATATTTTGTGGCGACCCAATTGGGTAGTCCTCGACCTTATAAGACCGATTTCACCCCCTTCCAAAATGAGACACAACCTAAGCTTTCTTGCACTATGTGAACTTATCTTCGAATCTGAGCATACTTGTAGTTGTGTCAGCCCTTTTGGAGTTCATTGAAGCTTGTCTTTCATCACTTGTGGAGACTTTGGGAGGCTTACTTTGGTTATGTGTTATTTCATGTTATCATTGTTATTACCTGTTAGAATGTAACATCTTACAGGTTCAACTATTGTCGAAATTCCATTCTCAGCCTTTTCTTCCATTCATTCTACTTATAGGTTTCTCACTTAGCTCATCCATCTTCGGCTTTATTTTTTATTATCCAGGTTGTTGTCCCTCCACCCAAGTTTTTTGCTGAACCAGAACCTGTGTCATCATTCCTCCTATTTTTATATCCTTATTAGTGTTTGATTTTTTCTGGTTGATGTTTCCCATTCTTAGATATGCTATCTTGATTCCCTATCATCCCAAATTGTTCTATATGCACTCTCATCGCCGCTAAACCAACCTAGTAACCATTAACCCGAGTCCTATTTTTCTTCCAATCTATCTTTAATCCTTGTTTTCTGCCATCCTCTTTCCTTTTATTTCACAGATATCCTTTTGAAAGTTATTTTCAATGTTATTAGGCTTTTGTGGTCACCTTATTTACATTCAAATTATCCCATATCTACATTTCTAGTTTGATGTCCAAATCCATCTGCTTAGGTCACCATCAACCTACCCTTTATAACCTAGGTTTCCTTCGACCCGGCTAGGTACAATTTAGTTTGTTTTAGTTTGGATTAGATAAGTACTTTTCATCCATTTTTGTTATTTCCATATTTTGTTCTGTATTAGTTTCTGCATGTTATCTAGTTATCTATCATTTACTTCACTTTATTTTATCAAACAGGGGTTGACATCCGCTAAGGAAATTAACACTTCTTGGAACTGATTTCATTGGGAAACCCCCTCATCTACCATACAATCCATTTTCCTCTTATTTACCTCTATTTTACAAGTTCATCATATTTGTAGCGAGGTCATCCACTTTACGCGCGTCCATTTTGCATCCTTCATACTTCAAGGTACCTTATACCTTTGCATTTTAGAGTTTTTTGAATTTCTTTGGTAAAAATTTCACTAATCTAAACAGGAACAAGAAATTTTTATCAAAATTATGGCACGCTCATTGTGACAACACTTTTAGGTGAGTCTCTTACATCTTCTTTCATTTTTTGATTTTCCAATAACACTTCGATACCATTTTTTTTGCTTTTTCGTATTTGTGTTAGGCCTCTAGATTTTCTTGGATCACTTTTCACTTGCTTCAAATATCATATCAAAAGGAAAATCTTTCTCCACATATTATTATTATTTTCTTAATTTCCCAGTTTTGCATCGTATTTTCTCTTTCTTTTTTGTTTTTCATCATCAAACTTTCACATTTGGATTTGGCTTAAAACAAACCTTTTGGCATCCTTGCTTGTTCATATATCTTAAGTAGGGGTTAATTGGTTACATCTCACATTCTATCACACACAACCAAATTCACACATCAATCTACACATCTATACATCTTCCTACCAGGTGGATTGATTGGGATTTCATCACCCAAGAGGAAGTTGTTTCGTTGTTCTAGACATGTTAGAAATCCTGCATAGACTCGAACCTTACATACCTTTGGGTATAGCGAGGACTCCATAACCCTAACTACTAGAAACCAACTCTATATTGTTGCTTCCTATACACCTTTGTTATCCACTCCCTTTTATTATTTTTAACAGTTTCTTAATAAATAAATAAATAAATTGTTGTGTTTGACTTGTTTGATCTAGTTAGTATAAGCTTTGTTTCATGCCCATAGTTACTCGTTCAGTAGCCAAGAAAATGGAATAAAAATTTTCCTCAAATATTTTTGTCTTCTCATATCAACAAACATCCACCATGACAAATGTCTCATATGTGCCCTTGGTTTTTCCTCCATGATCACCCAACCTCTCATCAATGTTTCTCAAGGACCTATTGTTCAAACTACTACTGTATGTGAGACTAGTCCTTTCTTACATTATTCCATCCCATCTCAATCAACCACCCCTCCATATACTACATCTAAACCTTTTGTACCTCCTATTGTCCTTTGTGGTAGTTTAGAGTTCCAGGAGTTTCTTGGTGCCAATCTAATAGCTCTTTAAGATTACCTTCTTAGGAAGTCAACCCAGCTTCGTATTGATGGTCCACCACTTCATAACATTTATTCTTATCAGTTAAATCCCAAAACCACCCAACCTCCCTCTTCACATCTTGTGGTGCTTTTCCCTCGAAATGTGAATGAGCTTACCACAACCCAATGTGATCATGCTTCATCTTCTACCAATCTCCCACCTCATCAAACCACTGAGATAGTCACACCCATTCCAGCCAATCTCCTCCAATCAACGTAACTATCACGACATCCATTCCTATTACCTCTTTGGCCACTATCATCACTAGTGTCCCTACCCAATTTACACAAATATCACATCCCATGTCCAAACAATATAACCCTTATTTGCCTCTCACATCACACATACATTTAATTTCTTCCCAACCTCCCCTTATGAGTTCTTTACATTATAATGTGTCTAATCCACACCATTAACAATTTCAACCTATTCATACCTATATTCCCACTCATCATTTACCACAACAACCAACATAATCCCAACAATCATATCACATCCCCATATCACAACATCAAACATTACAACCACCTCCTTAATCTCAACCCATGACTTATATACATCCTTATCAAATGATTCCTCAACTTCTCACAAATCCAAAAACTTATAGAGCACCTCATCAAGCTACTTTCCAAGCCATGCAATCACAATCCCAACCAATCATCACATCGAACAATCCCATGTATGCCTTAATGAATAGGTTGGATAGTCCGGAGGCTGGTACCTTGGGACCCAAGGTTACGTTATCTTACAAAAAAATCTATAATGAACCTATTCATTCATTTGTTCTGATCAAATATTACCCCCCTCATTGGGAGCTTCCCAATTTTACCAAGTTTAACAGCATGGAAGATCCCCAATGGCATCTCCACAAATTTACGTATGCACGTTACCTTATTACACATGATCATGATCTTATGCTTCACACCTTCCCTATGTCCTTGGTCGGTGACGGTCTAGCATTGGATTGGTACAATGGCAATTCCCCAACATTATTTATTCTCCTTCACCTAACTCATGCAATTGTTCCTAGAGAAATTTTCAATTAATATTGCGTGCAAAATCACCATCATTGACTTATACACCATTAGAAAGTTCAATGATGAGTCTATTACATAATTTTTCGCATGATGGCATGGCATAATAAACAAACTATCATTTTCTCTACGATAAACTGAACTCATCAAACTCTTCTCATGTTCTTGTGCGAAGTATATTTCTTCTACATTATAAATCCAATCATTCCAAACATTCAAAGAAGCCTTCACCATTGCTTGTAAACTCTAGACTCATTACCTTGAGAAAGGCCAACTAAAACTTAAATTAAAAAAACCTAATACCGATTTTACCAAACCATCCACAAATAACAATAAATCTAAAAGTATAACCAATGTCTTGGTTGTTAAGTCTTCTTCTGCACCTACATCTTCTCAATATATGCCCAAATATACTCACCTTGGAGAATCATATAGTTAAATATTTGACAAGTTGATGGCAGTTAATCATATCACACTTCCTCATATCCAACCATTTGATTATTCTAGACCAAAACCCGTGTGGTATCATGAGGAGAATTGTTGTAAATACCACTAAGTTTGAGGACGTGATATAAAGAGGTGTCAAACCTTTAAAGATGTAGTCCAAAAACTCATTGATCAAGGTGATCTTCAAGTGGACAATCCTAATGCATCTTCTAACCAACCACTTGACATCTTTAAACAAACCATTCCCCAACCATGTAAAAATAAGTTGAGCCACCACTTCTTCTACATCCCAAGCACCCAACACTCATACCATAAACACTCTCCATGCCATTGATCAAGATATTAACCCATCAACAAATTCACCTTACTCCCCAACTATCATATCCACCTCTTCAGACATTGATCCTATGTCTATAAACCCATCAACACTTATCCCCAAAACTACACCAATCACACCCACATCTATCTTGGCACCTATTCCCACATCCATACATATCACATCTCCCCCATTCACAAACATATCAATGATGCTCCTTGAAACATTTATGAAATAACCATTCAATTCTACATCTACCAATGAACAAATATCTATATCTACTTCATCACCTACATCTACTTCATCACTTATCACATCCACTTCATTGGATTCAACTACTTTATCTACATTTATTCCACCTATTCCTATTATAACATCCTTACAATCAATCAAAATTCCTCTTTCCACACTTTTTCCCACACCCACCACATCAACCATTGTGACCACATCTACATCGTATCCTCCTTCCACATCACTTTCATCATTTGAATAATTTTGGAAAGCACTTGAACTTACGGAAACTTCAAGTGATCCTCCCATCTCATCTACACAATAAAAGACTCCTACATCAAACCAATCCTCACCTTCTTTGGAATTCATCATGCAAAGACTACTCCCTCCAACTGTATCAACCACAATGTAACCTTCAGACCCCCCAGTTGATATTGTGGTCATCCCTCCCAAGGGTGATTCTTCACAAAAAAATTCTAGAACCATTGGCACATTTTCTCAACGTTCTCTTTCACATCCTCATAAGAAAATTGACATCCCCCCACCTAAGACAAAACACTCCAATGCAACATCATCTATCTTAGGATCACATCCATCTCTTCTAGGACCAACCCCTTCATCAAAAACATTTCAACCAACCAATCAACCCAAGACAAAATCATCCAACAGTTCCTCTTCTAGAACATCAACCATCACCAAAAATGAATCCAAAGTATCAAAACCTCAAATTCTACCCTCAACATGTAGATCATCTCAAGTATCCACATCTTCCTCCAAAGACAAGAAATATCACAAAGAAAAGGCACCTCCTAATACCTTGGTTGAATCATATGCAGAGGTAATTCAAAACTTCATATTTTCACCATTATGTTTCCACCTATTAAGGCCTTTGACCTAAATAGCAATAATCCATCATGGTTCAATTCCAACCTCATCTACGCCTACCATCCTACCCCTGGATATGATACTGAACATTGTAAATCACTCCAAACCAATGTCCACAATATCATTGAGGAAAATGACCGTCTTGAAGAAAACCAATCTCCTCCTTCTGCATCCATTCCAACATCTACACCTTCTACCTCATCCATCCAAATGAAAAAATTCCCTCATTCCTCAAAAATGTTTGTGGCCATCTCACCTCCAAACAATGATTCTTCTGAGGATGGTCCCCCTTATTCATTAATTTTGTTCAGATATCCACTTGATCCAGTCGACATAATCCCAAATCAAAACCCCAACTAAAATATAAGACCTTTGTCACCATTCCTCCTCCTAAGGATTTTTCCTCATCATCAAAACTTAAGGTTTCTATCTTAGTTGCCCCTTGACCTACTGAACAAAGTATCATCAAACAAATTCATCAGGCCTCAGTTAATATGTCACTTTATGAGCTCATATAAAGCTCTCCATACCATAGACATGCTCTCACTAAAGCATTAAATCATATTCTAATGTCCAATGATGAAGCTTAGCCCTTCACATATCTCATAGGAGAACTTACAACTTTTGTTGCTATCTTGTTTAATGATGCTAAGATTCTAGACATCACACCAGAAGAACATGAACTTCCATTTTTCATCATGGTTAGGATCAATGATTCGTTCATCCACTGATCCATGATCAAAAATGTGGCAAGCATTAACATCATCCCATCACATACCTTTGATCAGATCAAGATCCCAAAATCCACCATTTCCCAAACACCCACAATCCTTCGTGCCTATAACTATGCTATTGCCCCCACCTTAGGAATATTTTTCCTTCCTATCCACATTGGTGAGAAGCTCCTCCATGAGTTATTTTACATCATAGAAGGATAATTTCAGTATAATGTTCTCCTTGGACAACCTTGGATTCATGTTATGTGTTGTGTCCCCCCTACACTTCATCGTTGTCATAAAGGTATTTTCTTTAGTGGGTAACTGACCATATACAAATTAAAATGTTCAACCATTTAGACAGCCAATGGATATAAAATGTATCACCCCATAGACCTATTGCAAAGCCATCTCTATTCTCGTTTGCAGAAAGCCGCATCCTATGCAAGTAAGTGTCTTTTTCATATATTTTATGCAAATTGAAAAGCATATCAACATGAAATTCATTTTCATATGATGATATTGTTATTGGGTCCCTATTGTTTAAACATGATCTAAAATAGTCTATTATACCCATACGCAATTCAATTGACGTATACTGAAAAATGTAATAATTCTTGAATTGTATCAAAAATACAATCATCTGCATTGTAGTTGAATTATGTACTTTGAAATAGATGATCATGTTGCAATGCACTTTCAATGTCAACAAATGGTGGCATATTTTGTGGTATATATGTTTCGGCATTAATTATTTCCTTTTCATTTGCGTCTTTATTACTGGGAAGTCCTGTTACTATTCTGGAAACCAAAGTGGCTTTGCAAGTTGTTGTTTCATATTTCCT
This sequence comes from Taxus chinensis, assembly GCA_019776745.2. NCBI lineage: Eukaryota > Viridiplantae > Streptophyta > Pinopsida > Cupressales > Taxaceae > Taxus > Taxus chinensis. The sequence continues at coordinate 658,835,809 of CM034147.1, read as the reverse complement.
AATGTGTTTTTCTATATCATTGCAACTTTGTTTTCTCTTGCACAATTTTTTTTTTGAGTACATGTAAATTATTAAACTTTATTTCTATATGATTCATAATTTTACTCATTTTTGTAACGACTTACGTAACCTTAAGTTGAATAGCTATAGTAACCAATGTAATTTTTTATAAAATTCAAATGTGAATGTATTATACAAAGCTAAATCAAATTGAAAAGATATTGTAGACATTGTTACATACCTTCAAAAATGTAAACGGTAAAGTAATGTGAGTTTCTTACAGTTTTGTTGAGGTGTTATGAGAATTTGATACCTATGTTCAAATATATTGCATAGAACATAAGAATATGAGGATGATTATAAAGACACATTTTGAAGATGTATATGTAGCTCTATGTATGGAAGAAATGGAACAAGGTTAATACAAATTGATGCGGAAAACCATATATGCATATAGTAAATTCTGAAACTACTAACCTTTAAGATGATGCTATTCTTATGATGTAATTGCCAATGTAAAGCCAACAATAATTGTAAATGTTCTGGTAATTGTATCTGAATATGACACAGTGAATATAAATATAACATTAATCTATTTGTGCATCAACAGTTAGGTGTAATATGTAAACGATGAATAGTTTAGTATATATATTTTTTATCAATTGAGTTAGATGTCAGTTTCTCTCAAGGCGTGTGTTATAGCCTATTTCAATATCTAGAATGTTGTATAAAATTCACAGGAGCTATGATCTAACAGCTATAACGAAAGTCTAAACAAATGTACTATTACAAAATATCAACCAGTTGTAGGAACCAATGCATGAATGGAAGTACAAAAATGCTTTTATTTCCATATTACAAATTGAAGTACATAAAAAATATAATTTGTTGATTGAAATACCTTTCCACAAATACGGTTAACAAACTAGAACTTTAAATGGCATTCATGTGGTGGGGAAAAAATGCAATAGTAAAAAATCAACCAGTTGCAGGAAGCAATGCATGAATGGAAGTAAAAAATTGCTTTGATTTCCATATTACTAATTAAAGTACATAAACAATATAATTTGATCATTTGGAGTGACAAATTGCAGGGTGTTACATTGTAAATATTTTTTAGAATCAACTGCATAGTTATACTTGCACTTGAAACTACTGAAAGATACATTAATTTGTAAATGAAAACTTTCAAACAGTTCATTCTATTATTGCCATTCAGGTTTATTTTTTAATTTTAAATTGTTTCAATGATGTATGCTAAGTATAAAGTAAGATATTTTATTCACTAGCGCAGCAAGAGTTTGCAACTAGTTTCCATTATGTATAGTGACCTAACTTTGGATTTACTATAAATATAAAATGGTGAGCTACATCTACTTTTTATGCATCTTTTTTCATAGAAAACTCAAATTGTAGGAAAAGGATATTTCTTTGTGTCTAGATATTCTATCACAAAAGTATTCATTTTTTACTGTAACTTACACTATTGAAGCACGAATCCATCTGTAAATGTACAATTTCTAATGGGTCATTATGATATTGCCATTCACATGAATATTCATTATAGATACAATCAGGAAGACTTTGTGGTTTAAATATTGAAGTTGGATCTAAAAGGACTTGAATTTGGCCTCTTAACCAAGAAACACTTGCGAATGACATGCGCCTGTATGATGCACTAAGTGTTGACCAAGAAGATGATGAAACAAATGTGGAGAACATTCTCACAATGGCTGTATATGAAAGGGAAGAAATGCAACATTTTTTGCATGTCATTAATGAAACAATTCAACAAGAAACTAAAATCACAAAAGCAGCAGCATGAAGATGCAACAAGGCCAATTAGAAACATATCTAAGACTACTAAGACTACCAATTGATAGGGTTCAAGAGAGTAATTCACACATGGGGGTCAATATAAGAGCATGCAACAAAAGGGGTGAAGATAATTAAATATAATATTTTATACAAAAACCTAGTATGTTTTCGTGATGTATTCTCCCACCAGTTTCCTTGTTAATCATAGCTCATTACCATTTGGGGTCAATAGAGACTATCCCTTCTGTAATCCCACAGCATCATATTTGTTCATGGAAACATCACCTCCCACGTTGTTGGTTATTGGTGGTCGGAATACATGGAGTGACAGGAGTAAAAAATATACCCAAGATTTGATACGACAAGGAAACGAACTCAGAATGCTGATTTTGGAGGACGACCGTGCTTTCTATGTAGGTAAACTTGGTGGTGAGAGAACCCACTAGCGAGTCACTTGTTCAAGATATTATACACTTTTTTAGATGAAATCCCTATCTAGAGTTCTGGGGTATTCCCCAAGGTAGCTCCCTTTCTCCAGGCCATCTATCTATGAATATCTCTCTACACCAGCCAACGAAACAGTTGTGTCAGAATGGACAAAGACCATATGTCCTTTGATCAGTCTCTATAGAGTATCTACTGATCAGATACCAGACCTAAAGGGGAAAGGTAAAACCATCTCTGGGAAAGCGGGTTCATTGTTTGTGAAACACCGATGTGAGAACTAGGAGGTATAGGAGATAGTGAGTAGCAGAGTGTTGAGTGGGTCAAGTGCTCCCTGCCACCTTTTAGGACTTAATCTTGTGTGGCAGATGGGCAATCAATATATTCGATATTTTATGTTTTGTTGAGGGGTAACTAATTAGCATCTGAGATGATTTTTAGTTCGGAATATCTTTTCTTCACATTCGGTTTATAGTATTATGGATATCCCTCATTCTGGATATTTTAGAGAGGAAAGGTAGGGTATTAAGCCAGGTTTCCAATTCCCATGTCAAATGAAAAATTTTAAATTATAGTTCACGAAATTGATACTGTGTTTTTATGCACTTTTCACTTTAAAAGTATCTACAACCCTCATCCCCTAAATCTGCATGGTTGCATGCTAATAAAATAGAAATAAAGCTTAAATGGTCAAGTAATTTTCTAAAGTGTTTTAGTATGTCAAAGAGTGGGAGAATCCCTGTGAAATCCATCTGGTACATATACTGCAGTCATGGCAATGCCTAATACCACATCTTTTTCAGGCATTCTTTTAAATAGTTCATGTGCATTAGGTATGCTTCGACATTTTGTATAGATTTCTACTAGAGCTGTAACATCCTCATTTTAGACAATAGAACAAGTCGATTTTTTTTTTTTAAAATGCATTCTGGTTCTAAATACATAATTTAGAACTCACAAATCAAATAACCATTCATATAACGGACAACCATATGCAGCTGTAATGACTCGGATTACTTCCGATCTATTCATTCCATGACTCGGTAATCTACCGATCTATTCATGTGTAATAAGAGTTGGCGTTATTACTTAACCCTTCACTCTTGTGGTTCTCTTCCCTATTCTGGGATTCAGAATGCTCTGTCCAAGGAACCTAACTAAATAATTGTTACCATTATTCATTGGCATCTCATCCCTTAGACTAGGTGAATTAGGACAACGCAATCAGCAGCTTGCGATACTTTGGCCAAAGATTTGAAACATATTGTTTATGTCTCGTATTCCTTAACGGCATACTCGTCAATCTGGAATATGTCCTTCACCCCATTCTTATGTTATATAGAATGTCCTACACTGACTACTGTCAGTCCTTTCTTTCACAACTTAATCACTCGGAGATAGATTAACAAGGTGATAATGTTATGTGGATGCCCATGAGGATTAGGGATACGGTGACATACTGGTTTAACCCTATAGTTAGACCAATGTGTCAAGATACCCTGAACCTCCTAGGCAGCCTTATAACCTGACCACATTCCTAATCAATCCCTGAGTAACTAATCCGGTCACAAGTGTAAATCTTAGCGATCAATGCAAAGGGTGTCACCATAAGTCACCTGCATTGTTGTAACTTCGAGAAGATCCTAATCTTCTTGGAGGTACAACCCTGCAGTTGTCTTGTGCCGTCAACCTTTAAATCTGCCTCGAAAAGATCTACTCACTAAAATGCGTTAAGCACTTTGAGTATTAAATTACTTTAAAGACTTTCCCTTAAGGTTAGCCTTTCCCGATCCCTGGATTCTTCGTCTTAAGACGACCCTCCTCTATAAAACCCATTACATGGTGGAGTTATTAAGGTCATGGTCTTATCAAGGAGTCATTAGAATATGCATGATTCTAAAACAACAGAATTGGACAATATCTCATAACCTTTACTTGAGATTGCCATCTGAACTCCATTTGATTTATATCAGTTCTCTAAACTGAGTTTATATCATACTTATTAGTATAAAGATATAAATGATTAAGAATCCAAATTAATATTGTCCTGTCATACTCATGACTAGGGATTAGTAATTTAATCCAGCTTGTTTAGCGTTCTGCTTAGGTTCATTTTTTTTAACCTATCTTTTAGAAAGACAATTATTTAAATACTATATTGCTTTCACTAGAACAATAAGATCTGCTAAACACTCACATGAATTCAATCACATTTCCTTACAAGTTTTCATTGCCAATCACAAAAGCATCTGAATTACACAAGGATAACATTGCCATTCTGGTATATAAACCGAAGAAGGTCAACTATCAGAAATAGAATACAACACATAAGTATCAAACACTTATTTCCATTCCTTTCAAAATTATACAATTACATTTTATGCAAGCAGCATACTTGATACAATGCTTAACAGAAAAGAAACATCTTTCCACATACAGTACATTTATATAATCAAGCGGTAATTCATTATGATACAATTAAATAATCTGATCATCCTGTCAGATCTGCATTGCTTTTACCACTTACGGCTACCATCTGCAAGATAGTCAACATGAGTCAGTTCGATGAACTGAGCATGATAAGCACTAACTTTTAAAACAATTGCAATCCATCAATTGTTTTCATTAAACACCCTATTTAAATGAGATCAATTATCAAACAAGCAAACATATTCAGACTATGCCTTTGTAATACAAAATGTCTACAAATGTGTAACTCCATCATCGTTACAAAATAGTCTTACTCACTTCTCTAATATTTCATCAAATATTAAGAATCAAAGAACGAAAGTATTAGAACAATCATCTTGAATCCAAGATCAGCAATATTGGTCAGATCGTTACTTTCATCAGAAAAGGAAATATCATAACAACTCTTGATTACATCAATATGTTAAAACAACCTACTAATACAGATATCAACATGTATTAAAGTAATAGAAGAGAAAGAAACCAATCATTCACACTTCCTTCCACACAAGTTCACTACTGTACCGTCTCCACATAAGGAAAACATTCATCTGGTAAGTATACGAACAAGTCAGACAAGCCACAAGAAGAATCACTATGTTAAATAAAAGAACACAGCAAAAACTCCTGAACAGTAGCTAATACATCAACAATCCCATAGATCAACCTTAAGCCCAATACTAGTTCCTTTTATACACAGTATGGCTTTTTGACACAAGTTGAAATCAAGGAACTTCTAGTATATCCTGGTCAACAACAGGCTTTATAACACTAATACTGATACTTCCATAAGACCATGCAGAGATTACCTTACTAATACCGTAACACACACTGCCTCATCCAATTAGTAAATCAGAAGGGAACATATCATCCTGTACATACATCTGTACGTAATCGGAGTTGGTCAAATAGCACTCACGATTTACTTATACAGCGTCACGTTACTTGATACAACCATTACTCAGGCAAAATTTCCCAATATCAAACAACAGTATAACAAGTCAAGTTCTCAACTGAGGTAAAAGAAGATACAGGTTAACTTCCACAATTCTACTGAACCCGAACAACAGTGGAATGACAAATGATTGCCAATGTTTCCTTCTGGACAAGTAAATGGTGTACAAACTAAAACTCAGGCAAGAAATTTTAATCACTGATTTCAAACAAAGAATCCAATTGAACCCTTGCTAATGCGACACAATGGTATTCTTATGAATAACAGAGATCAAAATACAAATTATTCCCTTAAGTCGCTGGAACAACAATTTCTAAAATTCATCTATGATCAACCATGAAGAGTGATTTAAACAAATAAATCATTCAATCGACTCCACAGAGTCATTCAATTTAAAAACGAATGTAATTCTATATTTACATTGCATACTGTTACGGGTTAATATCCATGACCTAACTCATTAAGCCAATATACAAGATGTCAAAATATTCACAGAAATCCATCAAGGCCAAAATAAACATCACGAGTTCAATCTCAGGCTTATACAGAAGCCAAAAGAAGCAAGATACCCTCCACAGGGTCAAACAACAGGATAACCCAACAGTCCTAATTGAAACAGTTACACTGTCCATCTGTCAAAAAATTCAACTGAGTCCTAACAATCAGTAACCAAAATAATGTAAGATGATAAATCATCCGTGCCAACAATGGCAACATTGTAATCAGGCAAAAACAAACCAGAATACTGAATTTCCAAAACAAAGAATCCAACGATACCCTTACCAACATTTTCACACAAGATGGCACAGGAAAGAAACGTAGAATTTCATCCAAAGAGTATAAACCACAAACTCTTGCAACACGAAGGTAAAATAACAGAGGTCGTGCTACCCGTTACTCAAATAACAAGGAAAAAAAACTACCACTGAGTCGAAAGGAAAACTGTAACACAATAGTTACCTGTTCCCAAACCATTTTAAAAGACAGAGCGACACCCAAAAAGTATCATTAGCCACTGTCACTAAAAACCACAACAGGGCTTTCAAAGGTTCAACAAACTGAACAAACAAACAGTTCCATAATATTTCTTCCGACTGTTTCCAAAACAAGAATCGACGACCAAAAATCGACAACATAACAATCAATGGTCTATACCCATCACAGGAATGATTCATGGGCTCACGCCGAACAGGCCGAGCAATCATACATTTCACATGTTTCGCATAATCAATCCAAAATGCAAACACAAGGAAATAATGCCACAGTTCGAAATTAATAAACACCCATCAGAAGATAAATGAAATTTCGAACCAGAAGAGATACAGTACCAAGAAAAATCACACAAGATATCCATAGATAAACATCTAATTTCTTAAATCATTTGAACAGAGTTGTTCTAATGAAATCACTTGAAAGACAGAAAGATATTTAAAGGTTAGGGCCTAACATGCCTGTATTTTTGCTCAAATTTCTGAGGCAGACCACTGGAAGAGCTCGGGCTTCCTTTTCCTTTTCCAAGTTAGAGCGATCAACAAAATTTTGCTATCTCCAAAACATATATACTCTCCTAGCCAGAGAAAAGAGATAGATAACCTCATGCTCGCCATGCAACACAAAGAAGACTGGAGCAAAGAACCAGCGAACAGGCAGAGAGAAATCTGAAAATCGCGATAAGCCAAACAAACAAACTTCCTGTTTGCATGCCTTCACGCGAGTTCCGAGCTCGTCTACCGAGAGAATTGAATGCAATTACACAAACCTTCCCGCTCAAACGCCACTTCCACCGACCGCCAGAATTGGCGACAGTCAAATGAAACCTCAAGTTCATTATTAGTTTTGGCGACCTGCCACGTCGGCACAAGTTAGCCGTTCCCAAAACCTCCGCCAAACCTATCCTTCATCCTTATCCCATGCATTAAACGTCATAGAAAACACCGCCCAAGGTTCGCACCCCTCCATAGGCCCCTTTACATTCTTGATCATAGTTAGGTTAGTATCATAGGTTAGAATTTAGGATAATACTAATTCTATCCACATTACACAAAGATACTAACTTAGGACATTAGCACATATCCTAGGTCTAGGTTAGATTAACACTAAACTAACCCCTAGGTTAGATTTTAGTTTTAGGTTACTAACCATTAATAATTCCAGTTAGGTCTACGTTCTGTACACTCAGAAAAGACCTATATCATACCTTCTTGAACAGGGTTAGCTCCTGTTCTGCTGCAGAATCATATGTAACCGAATTATTACCTGGTCCACGATCGAGACCTTTCGGATATACTTCGATATCGGGAACCAATTTATTTCAAAAGATCAGCCTGAGTCATACTCCTGACTAGCTAAATCAATACTTCCATACCTTGCAACCTGTTCAAGGTCTGTGATTTTAATTCATCACAAAAAAATTTAAAGCAATACTTGGATCAATTCCACTGATCCAAGACTAGGTATTATAGATGGATAACTCTATAATTTATTCCGAGATCAGATTAAACTCAGATACAAGATGAAATAGATAAAAGAGTCTAATCATATTCTGACTCAGTCAAGATCTGCAATCTGCAAAGAAATTACAGTACATATCAAGCATGATTTCTAAATCGAGGAACACATCCTTTTACAAGAAATCACATATCAACACTTGTATGCTCAGGAGAAAGTAACAACAGTTCAGGGTGTTACAAGAGCACTTGTAATTATATCTAACAAAGCATTAGGCAGTCCTTGATACCACATATTTTTTAGGCATTATTTCAAACAGTTCATATAGATGTCTACTAGCGTACTTGCAACTACATCTAAGAAATCATTATGCTTTGATGGTTGCAAATGCACATTTTGCTTACTACACACAACCCCTCTGAAGATTACATCTTTGTAATTATTGCAGGCCTGTATTTTCATGACCATGGTTTCATAAGGACAAACAGTTAACTCTTTCATTGCTCACAGGTGATTAAATGACATTTGCTAAACAAAACTTTTCATAAAAAACATATTTAAATGTATGTCAAGTGCATAATTTTGATAGATGCCGGTAAAGAGTTTGAGCAAGTGAAAGAACGAGACAATTTATCATGGAATATAATTATTGCAGCATACAAAAGACATGGTTATCCTTACAAGGCAGTCACACTATTTCACCATATGTAACAAATAGGCCTTCAACCCGATCAGTTTACATTTGCAAAAATACTCCCAGCCTTTGCCAAAATCAGAGATTTGGAACAGGGTATGGACATCCATCAAAGCATAGACATGTATGAAAAATGTGGAACCATAGACAAGGCACGTGAATTGTTTGATAGAATGCCTCAAAAAAATGTGGTATCGTCGACAATAATGATTACAGGATATGCCCAAAATGGGTTTGTTGAAATTGCATTATAATTACTTAGAAACATTCGTAGGGTATGGACATCCATTAAAGCATAATGGATAGAGGAATTTTGACTGATGTAGTTGCAACTGCCTGGTAGACATGTATGTAAAATGTGGAAGCATAAACAAGGCACATAAATTGTTTGATAAAATACATCAAAGAAATGTGGGCTCATGGAATGCCATGATTGTAGGATACACATAATATGAATTTGTTGAAAATGCATGTGAACTATTTGATAGAATACCACGGACGAAGAGTAAAAAACAAATTTCTATTAAAAAAGGAAAAAGAAAACAAACAGATTTCAAAATACCTTACCATATGTTAGCAGGTAAAGACAATGTATTTTATAAAATATGCCAAGCTTTTCATGTACCTTTCAAATGCCACATATTGGCACATTCCCCAGAACCCTTTAATCTATGTAGGAAATCAAACAATTGATTAAAATTTATGAAAATCATGATAGGTAGCATAAGTGATGGTTGCTCGTGAGAAATTATGATAAATTTTGCATTCTATATATTGTGAGAAAATAAAGTGCTACTGATGTGGATTGTGAATGTGTTGCACACACTTCATGTGAATGTCTGAGTAAAGAAAAAGGGTAGCATTGTTATGATGATCAATCTTGTAATGGAAGATGGAAAATGAGGGTCAGGACTCAAAATGGAAACATCTTCAACAGTGTGCCACTTATGAAGAAGGTGCATTTCAGTAAGAAAATATGACTCCACATATGGTAAATTGGGACTTAATAATAATTATTGATTTTTAGTTAAAGTTTGTTTTCATATATGGGAATTTTTCTTAAAGTATACTGTAGGAAAAATCATAGATTCTCCCCATGGTGTTGATTAGAGAGAATACAAGGTATTTAAGGAACCCATATTGCAGTAGTGATTAAATCGGATAATGTAACCTATGCACTCCACTGATATTGCTGTTGGTGCATGAAACAAATGTAATGGGCAGAAAATTGCAGCCAAACATGACTGAGAAGTGCCCAAAATGATGCCAAGTGTTATTTGGCATGCAAGCAAAAACACAACAAGGTAATTCATGCACAAAAAATCTTTTTTTCAAAGTTTTCTAAGCATTCTTTGACTGAAACAAAAAATGAAGATAGAGTAGTAAGTGTTATATGATCAAACATAGATTGATTAGGTCTTGGAGCAAGTATCATTTAGATTACTCTTAAGTCACAATTTTAAAACAAATTGACTCAATAATATTAGATATTTAAGACCTGAAATCGGGTTTCATTGTGAGGATTGAACCATTGTTATTTCCATTGACTATCTGCCACTTTGGCTGGGTACTCCATTTCACTCAGTGGTAAATGTAATAATAGCCTTGGCCCTTGAGTTTCAAGGAAATCATCCAATCCTATTTCAGATTTTAACTGTTATGACATAATTGTGTCTCCACTTTCTCGAGCTGAGTAGAACTCTTCTAGTGATTACATATCTTATTTATTGGCATCTACACTACCAGATACTCCAGATTACCCCTGTCATATCTGTATGTGTATTCAATACATTTGGATACATAGAAAACAATTCACATATAAGAATCTGATACACCAAAATTTTCATCTTGTATCTTGATACGGCTCGGATATAGCAGTGTATTATCTAGATGTGGAAGTATAGACAAGGCACATGAACTGTTTGATAGAATGCCTTGAAGAGATATGATCTCAAGGAGTGTCATGATTTCAGGATATGCACAAAATGGATTTGTTGAAAAGGCCCATGAACTACTTCATAGAATTCCTCAAAGAAATAATAACATCAGTTGATATTGAGGACAACAAAATGGAAGAATCGTAATAAAATATTATAAAAATCAAGGTGGAGATGAGCTGAATGAATGTTGTAAGGTCTGGAAATATTGCAACCTAGGTGTTTAACCACATTTGGGGCAATAGGGATCATATTTATCCCCCTCCCTCCCTTATTTCATCCCTATAATTTTTTCTTCCACAACATCTAGGGAAATATGTATCATATTTATCCCCCCCTCCCTCCCTTATTTCTTCCCTATAAGTTTTTATTCCATAACATCTAGGGCAATATGGATCATATTTATCCCCCCTCCCTCATTTATTTCTTCCCTACGTTGAAACACAAGACTTATTTTATAATCAATCAATTTGAACAATGGCCTACAATTTGTATTTTCATTTTTATGTTCATATATACACAAAGACACAGTGTGTATACCACAAAATACACAAAAAAATAGTTTGTATACCACAAATAACACTAAAAAAGAAACATGTGTGTGTGTGTGTGTGTGTGTGTGTGTGTGTGTGTGTGTGTGTGTGTGTGTGTGTGTGTGTGTGTGTGTGTGTGTGTGCATTTGTCTTGGAAGGAAGATAGTTGTATTGAAAAGGTCAAATTTTTAGTGTTCAATATGCAAAAAAACACGTTGTCTTTTATTGCTTACGATAGATGATTTTCCATTGTAAGGTAAACATGGTTTTCATTTGGAGATTGGAAATTCATGGAGTGTCAAATACCTCATAAACTCTTACATGTTCAACATTTATATTATATGACCCTGATGGCAATAAGAAAGTAAAGAGAGGCACCATTGTGGGAGATTCCACTGTGACTGTACACCATGTTGAGTATAGGGCCTTGATATTGGGTATTAAGGAAGTGATATGCCATGAAGTTTGGAACATTTGTGTATTTTTGCATGGTATGCTTATTGTGAATCAAATGAAGGGTGTTTGCCAATGTAACAATGTAAATATTTTTGTTCTTCAAGTTCAAGTACTAGAGATTGTATCTCGCTTAGAGAAATGTTCATATGTACATGTAAAGGTTAATAGAGGTAGGTTGGATGTATGTCAAACGTCTAGGGCCACTATAAACAAAGAAGTGGTAGCATTGTTAGCACTTATCATGGATGATTTTGTAATATGATATATGTACACACTATAACTCCATTTTTTGTTATGTACATTCCTATTTTTGATTATTAAATGGCTTAATATGCACTATTTGTGATGCATGTATGGAATGGTAAACATAGTGCATTATTGCAGGAATAATGTGACCTGTAGTGGAAATAATGTAGCTGATATAGGAAAGTGATAAGACCTTGCATGCATCATATTCTTCCATGGTGTGTACACTTAAAAAAATATAATTAGGCATTATATATGTCCATTTGGTTATTGTTAAGCTTAATTATGTTATTTCATTATGGATGCCCACAGAGGAGATTGCCATTGTTGGGGTCGTTATTGCCGACTATGCATTCTGAGGACATTACGTCTTCACTACAAGTAAGAATACACTCTTTTCAATTACCTTTTCCATTGATGCAATTGAAAAATAATAATTGTATTACCTTTTACGTTGAAACTGATTTTTATATAATTAACGCAATCTTATTTCAGGATCATGTGGCTAGGCCTTCCATCAAAAGATCAAAATAGTGAAGGCCATAATTGTACCTTCAGATATATTCTTTGATATGTGTGTGTGTACTTGATCTAGTAATCATTATAAAATTGTTTTTTTTTAATTTTTTAGACTTTGGTATTATTTATTATGTGAGTAATGAGTTTTATATGGATTGTTGATTGAAGGAAAACGAGGCGATTGAACTGAATGTTTCTTCCCTATCACATGTATAAGCAGATATCATTTTTTAGGAGGTGAAATCACCTATATTTAACGTTGTATTTTCTATCTTAATTTAGTTTGACTATATGTAATTTGGTTTGTGTGTGTGTGTTATTGCTTTAGTAATTATTTATGAATTGTTATTTTTAAATTTAGTATGACTAGTGATATTTTTCTTAGATTGCATGGAAGGTTTCTCCAAAAACATGTGTACAAGTGGATATTGCCAACAAGGAGGTAAAATCACCTTTATTTAACGTTGTATTTTAATCTTAATGTAAATTGATTATAACATTCATTGTTTTCAGCTGATATAGATTGCGGGAGAATGGAGGGAAAGAATGCGAAGGCAGGGAGTAAGGGAAAGGCCGAAGGTAGAAGTAGGGAGGGATCATAGGCCACGGTAGGGGGAGGGAAAGACCATTTTTTGGCCATGGGGGCTCTCCGGGTAGGTTGTGGTGAGCACGGTAATGGTGGACGGGGTAAAAAAGGGGGAGGACCTATGCCCTAATCCCAGGGTTTTAAAATTCATTGGGACTTTGTTGGGGATAGGCAGGAAAAAAAATTACAACAGAAGTAGCGGCGGTAGTGCTATAGGCCATCATGGTCCAGATATTTTCCAGAAGAATACCTCTTTCAAAGATATACTGAAAAACAGCAGCGGCCGATCGCCGAGAAAACAAACAGCAAGTAATCTAGCCTACCTTGTTGATTTGGCCAAGGATATTCCCTCTATAACCATCGAGAACCCTGAAGTGGAGGAATATTTCAAAAATTTATCAAGGGATGTAGTGATTAGTAGGTTTAATGGGTTCTGGCCTTCCTCCTCCACTCTGTACCAGTGGGTATTCGATACTTAGACCAATAAGTGTGAAATATCCCTCTGTTAAGGGATTTTTCATTGTCCATTTTAGAGAATATGAAGACTATCAACGTTGTTTGACAGATGGTCCATGGTTCTAGGGATATGTGGTTTTATTTATAACTCCTTGGTTTCCATATTTCGATCTGAATACATATTCGGTTGCCAAAAAACCTGTTTGGGTCAAGCTCCTTAATCTCCCCTTGCATCTATGGTATGCCCTAGAGGATATTGGTAACGGTTTGGGAAAGTTTATCAAAGAAGACTTGGATAGAACACATTTGGGCCTGTTTTATTTTTCTCGTATGTGCGTTGAATTTGATTTAAGCAAAGGATTACCGAATCGGATCAATCTTAAATTTGGTAATTTTTAGCACTGCCAAATCTTAGACTATGAGAATACTACATTCTGGTGTAGATTATGCAGAAAAATAAGTCATTTACAAGCCTCTTGTCCCTTCAACAAAAACCAGAAATCTACAAAAAAGAATGGATCGACCTCTTCTAGTGGTTGGGGCTCTGTTAACCTAGATTTTTTATCTTCTTTGAATTTTAAGGATGCTCCAAATAATCCAAACCCCACGAATAAAGTAGACACAGGGAAGGAGGACTCTAAGATGGGAATTCAGGAAAATCACCTGGTTACAGGTGGAACAATAAGAGGACATTCTTTGGAAATTTTGGAATCAGATCAGGATTCTGTGTCTGATAAAATGATTGCTTTGACAATTCCTAGTGAACTTGCATTGGTTATCTCAACTGACCAAGGCAAGTGGTTCGAAGTAAAAAAGTGAAAAAAACAAAAAGGGTAGAATGGGCAGCATTGAGGATTATTTTCCATCGCAAGGTGGGAAGTAATTTTTTTGTTTAGGCTATTTTGGTTTTTCTTATACTTTTGTAAGTCCTTGTTCAGATGTAATTGTTGCTTACCTTTGGCTTTAAAATCTTGTTGTTATCCATAGGATATGGCCTCTGCTTTATGAATAGGGAACGGGTCCCTTCAACCCGCTTTATCAATAAAAAAAATGTAAATTGATTATATATTATTTGGTATGTGTGCACCTAACTAGTTTATATGTGCTTAACGAGTTTGTATGACTAACAAGGTGATATTTAGAATGTTGATTGCAGAAGGATGCACCCAGGGTTTCTTCTCCAGGTCATGCAGAGGATGATATCATCACCGATGAGGTAAAATCAACAAACCAAAACTTATTATTTATTGTGTTCATTTATCTTTATTAGTGTTTAATTTTTTATATTATGTTGGTGAATAGGCTCCTCTTCTCTATATGAGGGAACATTGTGGGGACCGCATACTTTAGTATTGTCAGTACCCCAATTGCAAAAGAACATTTTACTAGCTACAGAGGCTAAACCTCCATAGGACAGATGCCCATTCCCTCTCTCATCTTTCCCCTGAGAGGAAAGGGAGAAATTTTACTGGAAAGTATCCTCAACGTGCCTCTAAAAAGTGGAGCCAATATAGATATCAAAGAGAGGAGAACATTGAGGTTATGTTGCATACGTGATCTATATTGCAGGGGCAATGTGTGATACAACACATATACAAGAGGGATGGTAAGGAATCGTTTGAAAAGCTTAAGAAATGCTCCAAGAAAGAGGTTTAAGATGCTATGAGAGACTATGATTCAGATCCTGCTAGGATTAGGAGGAGGGCAGTCATCTTGGCATTGAGAGAAAAGAAGGAAAACATGATAATTTTACTCAGTAACAATTTCATTTCACTTGTTACTTGATATCAATACATAAGTATTATCTAGTTAATTTAATTTAAATGTCATTGTATTAATAGGGTGAGGAGGGTGAGATGGATGAAGAATCGAAGGGGGTAATTCATGAAAAAACTAGTGGAGGTGACGACGAGGTAAGTTAGTTGTCTGTTATTTTGTTTTGTTTTTTAAACATTTTTGTTCATAAATTGTTCACTATCAGTTGTATTGAAAAAATGTGTGTAGGAGGATGACATGCCGCTACTACATTTTTAGGGAAAATTTGAAAACAAATAACAACAAAGCCAACCAAAAGAAAGCAACTTGAGGTAAATACAAGTGAACACAAAATCTCTAAATCATAATTTGTAGTTTTTGTGTTAAAACCATTGTAATAAGAAGTTTTTGTTTTATAGGTTGGTTCATTCTAAGGGGGTGATGCAGTGGCACCTTTTCATCTAATCGTGGATGTAGTGATGTAAGAAATGGAGGACACGGTATGTCATGGACCTTATTGGAAATGTAAATTTCAAGCTATTAGTTTTCCCTCTAAATGTAGTGCTTGAAAATTTTAATTGTTAAGTTTAAATGAAGGGGGAAAATGTCAAGTGTAAGGGATATTAATGAATAAATTGTCTTTACCTGTGTGTAATCTTTGTGTTCAAGAACCAATGCATGTCACTTAATATCTTTGTTTGCTACAGTAAAGAACGTGTATATTGTTTTATAGAAGTTTTCTTAAATCCTTTTGATGACCCTGTGACATTATTCTTATGCACAATAGAGTTGAGACACCACTCAGGTTTAATTTGTAAGATTTGGTGAAGGAGTCCATTTGTGAGTTGGAACATGTATCAAGAAGGGAATATTGAGCATCTATTGCCCCTTTTAACTCTAATTAGAAAACTTAAAACAAGGAAAAAGGATTATTGTTCTAATAAAGATTTACCTCTTTAAAAGTTTAAATAAGAGTGAAATTTATGGATGTGGTATGTTTTTTCTAATAAAGGTTTACCTTTTTAAAATTTTAAAAGTGGTTATGATGAATATGGTGCTCTTACATCTTTATATGCTTTTTATAACTCATATTTACATTCATTTATTGACTGTAGGCATCTCATGGGGCCCATGGGAGAGAGGAGAATGAGCAGATGAACATGCACGCTAGTTTACAGGTACACAATTAGATTTCAGTTGATAACATTGTTCACATATCCATAAACATTTTAAGATGATATTTTCTCTTCTTACTACAACTACTTTAATGTGCAGTGATTACAAGCAACTGTTAAGGGCCACAAGAGAGAAGGGGAGGAGCATATTTCATTACACGAGGATTTATGGGTAACCTTTACACGAAAAAAAATTGAGATTTTATATTGTGATTCATTTTATTATATAAATAGTGTTAAAAAGGGAATATAGCTATATTATATAAAAAAAAATTGTTTGGACTAGCTATTAGTATTATTTCAAAAGACTAAAGTGATCATGTGATGTAGGCCTCCTCCACTCCTGCTACATCCATAAGAGTTCTCACTATGGTGTTGTCTATTGGTGATGATGTGGATGTCTCTATGGAGGGACGAGTGGTGGGACATGGAAAATTGTAAAATGTTTGTGCCGATGCAATCTGTCATGGGGAAGAAATTTCCACCGGATTGTGTAGTCATTAATATCCTCCATGTTATTGATCTTGATTTCCCTCTACCAGTTCCAAGTGATTTCGAGGACATGTTTGCGAATATTTTCAATGGCTTTTCCATTTGGCCACTTTCTGATGTGCATCGTAGTCATTCTGTAGACACCAAAATTGGGTCACACTCCCCTTGGTCCCTCATCAAATAACCAACTCAAACATACTCACCTAACCATGGCCCTGTCCACCCCACATCATTATTAATTAATTAATTAAATTAAATTAATATATATATATATATATCCTCACAATATTTATTATCTAATTACCTTAATTTCTACCCCACCACCTCACCTAGACACCTCATCCAACCACCTCACCCTAGACCTTTCTCAGAATGTTTCCATAACTAACAATAACTAAGTCTTACTTGCCTTAATGAGCTAAGATTTGGTCTAACCATAAAATCAATGCCTAAGATTTCTCTAACCACATTCCCACTCATTAGAAGGGAAGTTTCCATTCTAATCCATGAGAGAAAAAATTAACTGGGCCAAGAAATTAGAAAGATCTGCCCATTTTAGTAAACCTAGGGAATCCCATCTTAACTTATGTCGATCACCCCTAAACCAACACCGGTCAATCTATAACCGTCGTCAGTTACCATTTATTCACCTAAGAAACCTTTTTTTTGGGTTGGTACATTCTGAGAGAAAGAAGATGAGAAGAGAGTTGCATGCAAGTAGAACCAGAGTCTTTTTCATGCACCCAGACATCCATATCTAACACCAAGATAGATCTAAAAGCATTAGAACTCACGGTAACATTCTGAGAAGTGTCACTATTGCACAAAAGCTCCATTCCATCAACTGATCATCACCACCACCCAACCATTAGACCTGCAACATTGGTAAGTGTTTTATCATTAATCATTTCCATTCCTATTTTGGTCATAGAGTTGTTATCACTTATGTTACCATTCTTCTATTAACATTCTCATTCCTCCATAGCCATCTTTCTGACAAACCCAAAAACCTCACCCACCCATTTATCAGATCACCTATTCTGGTCCTTCTACCTCTCTGAGTGTTCTCAGTATTCCCACAGACCTCTCCATCTCCTTCTTTAGCCCCATCTAACCTCACCTTAACTCTACAATAAGGTTTTCATCAAATTACTGTCACCCTATTGTACCGACGCCGTAGTTACCCATAACTTTTCGGGTCTCCCTTAACCATCGTCAGTTATACCCAACCGACATCGGTCTCTTTGTTTTATACCCTTCCCAAGAAAAAAGCCAAACAACCTCTTACCAGTTGACCTAAACAACCCAGAATTAGATCCTGACTAGTCCCCAGTACCTTGACAGACACCTCATCTTTAGATCTAACTATAACCTAGCCTGTTGTGATTGGATTTTCTTATTGTACTTGAATGAGATACCTAAATCATATCAACTACAGTAGACTTTATTTATTTCTCACATTGATTTGTTTTAAACAGTGGATTGACAACCATCTAGGAAGTATCACACTTCCCAGAACTAGCATACACTAGGCAGTCCACTATCATATATCATTTAACTTCTCTTTTGTGGTCTTGTTTTCTATTACAGGTAGTTCCTCCTAGCCAAAAGGAAGCTCTCACAATCAGCATTGGATTGAGAAGTCTGAATGCACACATCAACCTCCAACCAACCCATTTAACAGGTATTCCTCCTAGCCCTTACCCTTATCTATTTCATCATTCAAAAACATAAAGAAAATGGTGAAACATTTTGGCACGCCCGTGGGACCCATTAGGGGTTCTATTGCATTTTCTTCATTCCTAGGAAAAAGTTGTGTGTTTTTTTCCCTTAAAAAATCTTACACATTAATCTTCTTCCTTGGTAATCTTCTCTTCTTTCTAATTGCTCTAAAGGATACATTTTCCTTTGGTGCCTTTAAAAAAGAACCATTCTTCTTGATTTTTGATTTAGTGAAATGAGCATACCCTCTCCTATTCACCATATGTGTCATCGAACATAATCTTTTGATTTGGGCTTAAAATTGGTTGAATTACATTCTAATTTGCTGTATTTAGCTCACATTAAAATGAGGGAAACCTATATGCTGAAAGTCATGCCCATCTAATGGTTGACAAAAAGAATCGTAGAAAGCACATTCTCTCTCTCTCTCTCTCTCTCTCTCTCTCTCTCTCTCTCTCTCTCTCTCTCTCTCTCTCTCTCTCTCTGTGTCTTACCAAACTTGCACAAAATTTTGAAATATACACATCTTTCTTAAACAACATCTTACCTGGGAACACCTGTCCATGATCACACAATCAGATTGGTAGGTACTCCCCAGCTCGTTTCCTCTATCAAGTCATCATCTCAGAGGACACCCTCCCCCACCATAACATACCTAAAACCTCTCCTTTTAGATATCCTTCTTCGTAGGATGCCTTCCTAACCACAAAATTTATGTTCTAAATACACACAGTCAGTTCTAAATAGTGTAAGCTAAACACACATAAAGAAAAATCACTCTTAGGATCGTATTTTTCTTAGTGTTCTTCTTGCTTTGCAATTTTGAGGTGTGAGGACACGATTCCACATTTTTTTTCCTTACACACCCCCCATCATAGTTGGAATATTCCAACTTTATCTGAGTGTGCCAGGGCCCCATCTTCTCATTCTCAGATTCCTGAGTTTGATTCTTCACTTGATTTAAATCACAACCCAATTTTCTTCATTTCTGTCTCAATTTCATAGTAACTGGCATCGGCCCATCGACTGTCATCAGTTTTCATCTGACCATCATCAGTTATACCTAACCAGTGTCAGCTCCTAACTTCCTAGGTACTTTGGCCTAGGACAGTCTTCATTCATCATTCAGTTCTAGTTTTTTGGCCCTTTGGGCATTAACATATTTTCCTGATACTCTATTCTACTCTGTTGATATTACCATCATACAAAAAACATTTCCTTGTATCGTTTATCAACCTTGTTTCATTTTCTGAAACTGGGGATTTTCCATAGTAACCGGCATCAGTTTTTGTGACCAACGTCGGTTCTCCAGCAACTGTCACTGGTCAAACTGACAGTCATCGGTGTCTATATTTAGTTTTCTAGATCCAAATCTTGACCAAATTCACCCTCCCAACCTCATTCTTTTTTGTCCTGCTACTTTGTGTGTCATCTACAGAATACAGTCTTACCAGGTTAGTACTTGTTCACATGGTGTTGACTCGCAGCCAGACCAACGCTCTTATATTTCATGTGAGTTCTTCAACCACTCCCACCTAGTCCCTCACTACCTTCTATCTTGTCACCCATGGATCCAACCTTACCTACCACCATTGCTGCAGGTGATGAAGAATTTGCATGACTCCTTGATCAGAATCCTGCAGCCTTACAGTTCTACCTTTCCCACTCTTCCACTCGAGACTCCTCAGGTCAATTGATATACGACATGTTTTTATCCATCTCTCCTGCCCTTATTCCCACTTCTGCATCAACCCCTAATAATGTGGCGTTACCCTCACCTGCTTCACCCCTAGTAGTTTCGTAGCTAGGACCCATACCCGCCATGACTGTTGTGTCTATAGTATCACTCATGCCTGTCATATCTGTTGTCCCCTCATCAACCACCCAGGCCATAGCCCAGTCCTGCACCCATTGTCTCACAAATAACCATTGCAACACAACCTCCCGTGGTGTCGGTGACCCCTACTCCATTCCAGAATCTTGTCCTCTCCATCCCACAAACACTTTCCCCAATCACTACTAGAGTCACGAAGACCATCCCACCTACATACACATACTATCAACAACCCCCTATCTCGTCTGTTACCCATTCTGGATACATATCCTCTATGTCAGTTCCCTATTCTCAACCTCCCTATTCAGAATCACCATACAATGGAATGCCACCCACATCACAGGTTCAATACTAGCCCCCTTATGCCATAGTAGGAGCCCTTCCACCACAACCTACCAATGACCTCATCAAGTTAATGATGGAAAATATGCAGACACTAGAAGCATCGGTTTCCGGCTCACAATTCCCTCACCTATGATGAAATTTGTAATGAGCCTATTCACCCATCCATTCCTATTCAACCATACCCCGTACATTGGGAAATGCCAAAATTTAACCTCTTCAATAGCAAAGAGGACCCACAACAACATTTGTGGTCCTTTAAACATGGGTGTTACCTGAATTCCCATGATGACGCTTTACTTCTGAGGACTTTCCCAATGTCCCTGACAGGACCTGTATTGGACTGGTACAGTGGGCTACCAAGACATTCCATCTACTCATTCAATCAAATAGCCCAAGCCTTCTTAGACCACTTCTCGATTAATATTTTCAAGAAGGTTACCATGACTGATCTTTATTCCACTCGACAGTATGACTATGAGTTTATCACTAACTTTGTCACTCGTTGGCATAGTTTAATTAATCAACTCACATTCCAGCTACCTCAGACTGAGCTTATAGAGATATTTACTTGGGCTTGTGCTAGACACATCTCACCAACCCTTCAAGTACAAACCTTTCACACTTTTGATGAGGCATTCACCATGGCACGAAAATTGGAAATTCATGCTATCGAAGAAAAGAAGATTCAACTTCGTAACAAGAACATCGCGTTCAAATCAAATGATGCTTCATTATCTTTGAAACCCCAAAAAAACTATTCAAAACCCAAAGGATCTGCCAATGCCATAATTCTCAAGGCTAGCCCCCCTCATCAATCAAACCCAACCAAACCCCCTTCTAATCTCTCTCCTGTCTAAGCTTTCCAGTTTAGACGAGAACAATCAAAGTACACTTCCATAGGAGAATCTTATTCTTCTGTTTTGGAAAATCTTGTTAAGGCTGGTGCCATTACCCTTCCACCTATAAAACCACATATTGGTTTTGACCCTGAGTGACCCATGCCTGCATGGTATAAGGAACATGACTTCTGCAACTGATCGTGTCAAAGGTCATAGCAAGAATAACTACATCACCTTCAAGAATATCATCCAAGAAATGTTAGACAACAGAGATCTAGTCTTGGATAGCCCAAATGCACCCGCTAACCAAAACCTACACATCTTCAAGAAGCCATTCCCTAATCATGCCCCATCTTCCAACCAAGTTGGTGATACCTCAAACAATGATAGCAATGTCTGTGAGGTCCACGCTATTTTTGATGACATACCAGTTGCTTCCCAATTGCCTCTTGTGCCTTCCATAGATGAAATCTTAGCCCAAGCTCCCCTACCTACACAAGATCCTATTTCATCTACTCCTCCACCCATAGAGGCACCCCCTTCATTTTCTTCTTCACCCATGGAAGAGCCTATAATTAGCACGCTGCCTTTGAACCCCTCAAATTTCTGAACAATTGTCAGTGGCACCTCTCCTACTCATAGAAGATGCAGGTCCACTGCCTACACCAACACAAGGAGAGTCCACTTTGTCTAGCCCATCCTCTCCTCTACCCATGGAGGATACTATAGAAGTACCACTACCTTTAGATGACCATTCACCATCAGACCTTCAAGATCCCATTGATCTTCTTTCCGCTCTCTTACCCATAGAGTCTGAGGCTAGCCATTTCCCTGTATCTCAAACACATTTTACAGGGATTTCCACTCGATCCACATCAGCCCCACTTACAATAGCACCATTTTCATGCTTGGTCGATCACCTAGACTATGTCAATAGAGCCTTACTTTGGGGACACCTTCTACTTCCTGTTTCGACACAAATGCAACTGTCCCTCGATGACACCTCCACTATCTATCCAAAAGTGTTTTGAGTGACCAAACCAAACACAACCACGACTATTACAACACCTTCCACATCACCACCCATGGCCCAACTCACACCTCTTCCCATAACCCAACATACATCTACACCCAAACACCTACCCACACCTATATCATCTCCCTTACCTAAACCTATCACTACCTTAGGGGTCATACCGACAGCTAGCCTTACTCACCCACCCATCAAATTAGATTTAGCCACATCTTCCAAAACTAACACTAAACTTACCTCCAGCCCCTAAAAATAAGATCCAATATCCTAGGCCCCATACACCAACCTCGCCTACCACACCATTATCACCTTCACCCCTTCCATCCATCCTAGGACCTCACCCCTCGACCCTGGCCAAGCAACCCCCATCCATTGGTAAACCAAGAACGCAACAACCCATATCCTCATCATGAACCTCTAATATACCCAGGTGACCCACACAACTTCCACCATCACCTGTAACCTTCTTACCACCCATACCTCCACTACCATCAATAACTTCTTCACTACCCATGACACTTTCTTCTCTTTCACTCACGCCTTCTACCCAACCTCTACCACCCATCTCCACAACACCTCGGTTACCCCCATGGGTAACCCATCCTCTTCCACCATCTTCTTTTCCCTCCACATCTCATACACTAGTGTCACCTTTTCCCAAAAGGATGCAACCTAAAGCTAAAAATCCGCTACCCTCCAATAAGGTAGTTAAACCAACCAAACCTTCCATCACCATCTCTTCTGCCATGCCCCTACCCAAGCAACTACGACCAACACCTAAGACTACACCACACACCAAACTAGTAGACCAACCTACTCCCCCTCCTGTAAAGACTCTTCCCCCACAATCAGCCACACCTGTACCCACACCCACATTCACCTCCCATTGTGATCCACTAGTGGGATCCTACCCCAAAATCTTAACCAATCTCCTTGAAACTTCCGTCATCACATTACCACCTCTTAGACCTTACAACCCACTCAAACCCAAACCAAAAGGGTTTGATGAAACCAAAATTTTGCCTACCATCATGTGCTAGGACATGATGTAGAGAACTGTAAGGCTTTAAAAACTACTCTTGTCCAATTGTGTCCTCCCAAAGAAAATTTTGATGATGACGATCTTCTTGATGAGGACCCCATTTCACCTTCACCAATTTCCACAGATCTTCTCCCGTTACCTACTCAATGACCAAAATCTCCACCCCCACAACTCTTTGATCCACCCCCGAGATTTGAGATCAACATGGTTCGTATAAGAGAGTTGGCCAAACCACCACCAAAATGCCAATGTGCCCTACTAATTTCACAAGGGTTGTATCCCCCACTAGGGTTTTGTCCCTCATGCCACTATACCTTCCATGACACACCCTCTTCATCCACTTCCCCTCAGATTAACATGATCAACATTTCCACCCATGCTCAGAAAGACAAGGGCAAGGAAAAAGAAACTGGCCCATCAACCAACCCTGTACCCAACATACTAGCCGCACCCATACCCAAAATCACCATTCGAGGTCCTGCATATCCTATTTCCGATGGGGTCACACATCACACAATGCTAAAACAAATACACCAATCCCCCCTCAAAATGTCTTTATATGACCTCATCCAAACCTCGGAGTCACATCGTCAAGCCCTCATGGAGGTCCTTCAATCTATTGAAGTCTTACCAAATGACCCCACACCCATCACCTCCATCATTACCCTCACCATGTAGCCTCTCTCACTAGGTCTTCACCTTCCCCTACACCTCCACCTACTCACCAAGTGGCAGCCCTCATTTTTTCAGATGAAGAGATTTCTCCCTTCCAGTCTGATGACCCCGACCCCACTCTCTTTTCATCTCCATCTTTATCGATAATATACACATATGATGTGTTATGATCGATGGTGGTGCTAGCATTAATATCATCTCCTCTCATGCATATGACCAAATGCAGATACCTTCCAATTGCATGCATGGTAACCCTAGTTATGCTATGCTCCTTCAATGATGCCATGACCTCTACCCTGGGTACCATTGTTCTCCATGTCCGCGTGGGCCCCCTACACTATCCCATTTTTCTATGTTCTAGAAGGAGAGTTCTAATATAACTTGCTACTCAGCCAACCTTGGATCCATGTGATATGGGTTGTGTCCCTTTGAATTTACATCGATGCCTCAAATTTGAACACGAGGGACATAATTACACCATCCCTGTCGACCCATCACCTTTCAAGACCTGTAACATGCTATATCAGCCCAATGATGTGCTTGTACCAGTCAAGGCATCTACCACTGTCACCACTTCACCTTCACCCACAAGCCCATCCACCAAAATTTCCACTACTTCTGCTGCATCTAACCTTGCTATCCCCACTACAGCTGTAGCCTCTACCATTGCTGCACTTATTTCCCCAACATCTAGTGAGCCATCTATACCCACTACCCACATACCAACTATTGATCCCTTAGAAGGTGTTTTTAAATGCCTCACTCTAGGGGAATACCACCTATACAATATCAATACCTTCCTTACCCCACAAGAGTATGGGAATCTGTGTCAACACCCCAGCTACGACATCTGCATCGGTGATGTTTTTCCTTATGGCCCTCCCCACCTTCGCACCAACCTAATGTATGGGGGACTTGATATTGCCACCTATAAACCTGAACCTCCATCCTAAGCCCAACCATTTTCATCTGACCTACACTCCCTCACTAACCGCTTCACTCACACTTTCTCCACTAGTGCATGTGGAAAGGATTTGGCTTCAGTTTTATGAACAAGGCCTCCATACTGTCATTTCTTATACCTCTCATAAACACAATGACCGTAGTGGAATTGGTTTTGACACTCCACCCTCCAAGAAGGTTTGTGTTGACCTTATCCAGGATGAGAAATCTTCCCCTTCTCATTCACCCACATTACCATCTTCACCCACGGAGTCCATAGATCCTGAATCTATTCCTCCTAAATTTTTTTTCATAAACACCATTTCCCTGGGACCACTGACCTATCAACGTGATGGAAAGGCTCCCTCTTCTCTCCCATTCTATATCCTGACATGATCAATGATGATACACCTTCTATTAATGTCGTTCAATGTAAGGATGATGAATCCATCCTCACCTACCTTGGTGTGGAAGACTCTTATATTCATCAGTCGTTACCCTCTGAGACGTAAACCATGTTGAACGAATCGACTATTGAAATCAACATTAACACTCAGGACCACCCACACATTCTAAAGATCAGCCAATCCTTAGACATGCTACTGAATAGGAAGCCTTCACCTCTTTCCTTCAGGACCATGGCAATGCACGTTTTCCTGGTCCTATGCTGATATGCCTGGTATTGACCCAAAAATCATGGTTCACAATATCGTAACCATTCCTGATGCCAAACCCATCAAACAAAAGCTGTAGAAAATGCATCCTCACATTGCTCTTCTGGTCAAGGAAGAGCTCCAATGCCTTCTCTCAGTTTCCTTCATTCTACCCATTGATTATCCCAATGGATTTCTAACATCATTCCTGTCACAAAAGTGACAGGGGGACTCCACATTTGCATAGATTTCCATGACCTCAACCTCACCTATCCCAAAGATGATTTCCCACTACCAGGAATTGACCAACTAGTTGATCTCACTGCTGGCCATGAAATGTTATCACTCATGGATGGTTTCTCGAGCTACAATCAAATATTACTAGCTCCCAAGGATCAACACAAGACTTCCTTCATCACCCCTTGGGGGACTTTCTACTATCAAGTCATGCCTTTTGGCCTCAAAAATGTTGGTGCTACATATCAGTGAGCCATGACTTACATCTTCCATGACATCATGCATCGCATATTGGAAGATTATGTCGATGATCTGCTTGTAAATCTAAACATTGAACCAAACACATGCCCATTCTTAAAGTCATCTTTGACCGCCTCATCAAGTATTGTGTTCGTCTTTAACCAAAGAAGTACGTCTTTATGGTACTTTCCATAAAACTCCTAGGTTTCATCATTTCTTTGCGTGGCATAGAATTTGATCCTGCTAAAGTCAAGGCTATTCTTGAATTTCCACCACCCACTAATCTCCGTCAACTTCACAACCTACAAGGAAAGTTGCAATCAATTCGTCATTTTATCTTACAAAATTTTGACCGCTGTCAACCATTCCATCATCTTCTCAAGAAATAATTTTCATTCAAATGGGATGTTAAATGCCATAAAGCCTTCGAAGCCTTAAAACAATACCTCCTTCAACCACCAGTGCTCATTCCTCCTAAGGATGGCCAGCCCTTCTACCTATATATCTCCACCACTGACCATTCTCTAGGTGCCATGCTCACTCATCATGATGACCAACACTGAGAGCAAGTGGTTTATTACATAAGTCATACCCTTCTTGACTACGAAACTAGATATACCCACACCGAAAAACTTTTCCTATCCTTAGTTTTCATTGCCACCAAACTTTACCATTACCTACTCAACCACAAAACCTTCGTCATTACTAATACTGACCCATTACACTATATGTATGCCAAACCTTATCAACATCAATGTGCTGCACTTTGGCTTATGCTTCTGGCCAACCTCAACCTCGAATTCATCCATCAAAATTCCATCAAGGGCTAGGATATCACTGACCAATTGGCTAATGCCCCTATTTCCAGGAATCAACCCTCTAACTTTGACTTCCCAGATGAGTCTATAGCTACCCTTTCCCTGGATGAACCCACTTACCAAATGACAATCTTCTTCGATGGCTCTAAGTGTCAGCGTGGGGTGGGGCTGGTGTTATCCTCATTATGATCAATGGTGAACCTATGCCTTTGTCTTTCAAACTTGATTTTGATTGTACAAACAATATTGATGAATACGAAGCACTCATATTGGGTCTCCAGGCTGCTTATGCCTTAGATGTTAAGTCAATCAACATCTTTGGTGATTCTCAGTTGGTCATAAACCAAGTCAATGGTATATACCAGTGTCATAATGAGATAATTCAAAAGTATAAGCATCACGTAGACATAATTTTGACCACCTTTGACCGTTACGCACTTCAAACCACCCCATGTTCTACCAATAAATTTGTGGATACCATGGCCTGCTTAGCTTCTCAGATACCTGATTTTCCCATTGACTCTAAAATATTTGTCACCATACAAAGGCTACAATCACCCTCTTATTTACCTCATGAAGTTTACTCCATCGGAACTGTTGCCCCTGACCCATGTGACCTTTGGTATAAGAAATATGCAGACTATCTTTCCCTTTCCATTCTACCCACTGATCTCACTCGTAATGGACAACGTGCCTTTCTTAAAAGTGTCTCCCATTATGTCATCATGGGTGGTCTTCTTTACAAGTGTGGTTTCGATGAATTCTCTTACGCTGCCTTACAAGCTCTAAAATTCCTTACACCATTAAGGAAGTCCACGATGGAATTTGTGGAGGTCACTTTAGCAGTTTGGCTGTCGTAAAACACATTCTTCACTTAGGCTATTATTGGCCAACCCTAAACCGTGACTGTTGTGATTATGTCAAATGTTGCGTGAAATTCCAACAACATGCTAATCTTCATCACACACCTAGTCATGCCTTACAGGTTGCACGAGACCTTTGGCCTTTCTCTTAATGGGGTTTGGATCTTGTCAGTGAGATCAACCCCCATTCTTCACAATGCCACCAATGGATCATAACCGCTACCAAATACTACACTAAATGGGTAGAGGCCATTCCCCTCATTTCTACAAAAGTCTGAGAAGATATGTGAATTCATCAACCATCATATCATTTTTTGTTTGGTGTTCCTCACCGCCTCATCACTGATAATGGAAAACAATTCAAAAACAAAACCCTACGCAAACTATGTGATGCTTTTGGCATCCAACTTAGTTTCTCATCACCTTATTACCCACAAACCAATGGTCAATCTGAATCCACCAATAAAACCTTGAACAAAATTCTTATGAAGGTAGTCAATGATACTAGGAAATATTGGCATACGCACATTCCTTTCACCTTGTGGGCTTATCGCACTAGTATTCACACTTCGACTATTACCACCCCCTTTTCTCTAGTCTACGGTACTGAGGTTGTCTTACCTCTCGAAGTCCAGATTCCATCTCTCTGCATCTCACTACAAGACATGCTCAACAATGATGAATTTCACCAGGATCGTTTGGCGCAACTTGAGTTATTAGATGAGTGTCATCTCAATGCTCTTGACCATCTCCAAATCTACCAAAAATGTATCAAACATGCCTATGACAAAATGTTCATGAATGAACCTTTCAGGTCGGTGACCTCGTCCTGAAGGAAAATCAACATGTAACCAAAGAGGAGAAAAGTAAATGGGGAAAATTTTCTCCTAATTGGCTTGGACCCTATATCATTACCCATGCCTATGGATCAGGTGCTTATCGTTTGTCTTCACTCGAAGGTAAACCCGAACCTGAGCCCCTTAATTCCTTACATCTTCAACCATTCTATTGTTGATATCAAGTCCTATATCACTTTCTGTCAGTTGATCGCTCATCCCTTGAGTGTTGTTCACCTTCCATATTACCCATTTTGAGGATCCATGACTAAACAAGAATCATGTGATTACCCATCACCTTTTAGCCTTGTCTTCAATATGAGTACCACGACTCTACTCATAGCATGATTCTCATGGATACTTTTCATCTTCTTCAAGATGGAATCCCATGGTCATTCATCACTTGAAACCACCTCTTCCATAGTTAATCTTTGTGTGCTACGGTCTTGTCTTCTAAACAAGAACCTAATCTTCCTCTATAGTCTTGTCCATGACTTAAACATCCTAAAAACAAAAAGGGATA
Organism: Taxus chinensis; assembly: GCA_019776745.2. Taxonomy (NCBI): domain Eukaryota; kingdom Viridiplantae; phylum Streptophyta; class Pinopsida; order Cupressales; family Taxaceae; genus Taxus; species Taxus chinensis. The sequence continues at coordinate 658,806,224 of CM034147.1, read as the reverse complement.
CAACTCCTTGAGTCAAACTTCCAGCAAAAAGATGACTCCCCCAAATGGGACATCTCTTCACTCTAATTCCACCACTATAAATAGACTGCTCCCTTGAAGGACAACTATATAAGGTCATTACACAAATGTAATAAATATCCAGAAGCTTCCTGCATCGATCAGCTTCACAAAGACCTCAAGGAGCTAATATATTCATCCCATATAGACTTCCCACATCGATCAGTCTATTAAAAAAAAAAAAGATGAAATTTTTGTCATGGACTTGCCTATTCTTGATCCCAAGTTTCTTGTTCCGACAGACACACTGTCGTACACTAAATTACGCTCAACCACCCATTCTCACCTCCTTGCCTTTTTCACCTAATTTCCTCGTTACTCAAGGGACTTGCCGCAAATGTGACATTTTGTGATTATGTGACTTTCTTCACCCTTAGAATGGTCCATTATGCAATGCCTTTAGGGTATTTTGTTCATGAGTCTCTCTTAGGTATGATCGACTCCTTAGGGTTCTTATCAATTAAGTGGCTCTTTTTACCACCTCTTACCATTCACCTTCCTCATTACTTGTTGACTATCCTATACAGGGCTAGATCATCAACACCTATATTTAAAAACCACTCAACCACACCTACGATCTAAACTCAATCATGCCTATGACCTACATTCACCCATGCCTAGCACCCATCAACCCATTCCACTATTTCACCCTAATCTTCCCTAGCTTATGGGAGAACTACATCGGCCTGAGGTCCCTTTTCACCGGACTATGTAGGAAGCACTCCGAGGGCATGGGGCCCTTGGAGGTTAGCTCAGCCACTCTCTACCCTAACCAATTCCCTCTTTCCCTTTCTTATTCACATTCTACCCTAGTTAGTTTCCTTTCTATATCAATAACTGGAAATTACACCCAACAAGCAACAATTGTTACACATCTTTACCATCATAACTTACACATTCATTTCATCTTGTCTACAATTTCTTTACCATAATCATACATTTTCCTACAAATCATCTTAACATGATCCACATCATCATTAATTGCACAAATTAATGAATTAGAAACTCAATCATACCTAACCAACTTGACTCAACCATGCCTAAGAAACCTTACTCAATCCATGCCTAAACCAACCTAACTCCACCATGCCTAAATCAACCTACTCAATCATGCCTAAACCAACCTGACTCGATCCATGCCAAGTTAACCTGATGCCATGAAAACTAACCTGACTCCATCATGCATAACTCAATCCATGCCTATGACCTAACTTCATCCACTCCACTCCATCCATGCCTATGACCTGACTCCATCCATGCCACAGACCTGACTCCATCATGCCTACATGACCTTGACTCTATCAGGCCTAATCCACTTGATTTCCACCTATCTATATATAGCAATGCAAATTAAAACATGTACACCATCCATACTATAAACACCATCATCTATAAATCAGATAGTCTGTATAAAAATACATGTGAACATATATACCAATAATAATCACAATCTCTCAAAAGATCTCATATACAGCCTCACCATCTTTGGCACACAGGCCAAGGTATATGATCAAAAATAACAAAAACTCTCATCTACATCCTCATCATCTTCAGCACGCAGGCCAGATATACATATCAAAAATATGTCAAAAACATGGATACACTGATCATCAATGATGACTAATCATCACCCCACCTGATATCCATCCCTGTCTCATCAGTCTCCTCTGTCTCCCCTCTAGTGGGGTGCCCTGCCAACCTCTCTCCACCATGCCCTTGATCTATCCTCTAATGGTCCCTCACCTAGAGCTAGCCTCTGTGCATTAGTAGTCTCACCCTGACCCTATCTCGGGGCTCACATCCCCCTGTACTCTCTACACTTGTGGGTACATGACCTGGTCCTCTCACTCGAGGCCTATTATGCTCTATACTCCCCATAGGATAGAAAATATATCCCTACGGCCATCAAAATATCCTGATAATACCTGAACCTTTCCTAAGGCATCCCTCAACCTACCTATCGGTACTATCTGTGGTGGTGCCATCAGCCTCGGCCCCTATGTACCTATCTCTTGGGACCCTGTCCCACTGGTACCTAGTAAAGAGGGACCCTGTCCCTATGCCTGTGACTTTCCTGAGGGACCCTGTCCCACTCCTGCCTGTATCTGGGCCTGAAAGGGCCACAACTATGCCTTGTAGTGGCCAACTGGCCCTACAAACCTATAATTTTTGCCTGTAGGGTGGCCACCTGTACCCCATCCCCATCTCCACCCTATGCAGGTACCTGTCCCTGTGCTCACCTAGGCCTGTAGAGTGGCCACCTGTGCCTACAACATAACAACCTGTGCCTCTGAACCTATCAACTTCCCATGTACTATCCCCAACTATGTAATCAGGGTAGCCACCTACCCCTATAGGGTGTTCCTCTGAACAATGATGGTGGCTAAATCCGGCTGCCCTGGCCTTGCGGTACAACCCATAAATGTGCGGCCCACCACTACCTATATCTATCAGTCACCCCAGACATCATCAATCCGTTCAGTCTCTCACCTGCTCCTCCTGCCCTGTTGGCACTGTTAGCTATGGTAGAGGCAGAGGTCTCTCTACGTCATCCCTCCTATACTATGGGAAGGGTGGAGGTATATCCTGAAGCAGCCCAAACTGTCCGTCTCACCCTGTCAACCGGGTACCATCTCGTGCTCTCCTGGCATGTCACCCCTCTATCCATCAAAGTAGTTGTAGCTCCTGTAGCTCCTCTACCATCCACCCATATGATGGAAAACCCACATAGGGCCTCCAAATAATGTCCACGCTAGAAAACCCCTCTAGCAATCACCTGTAATAGGCTACATCGTGTGTAGCTCTAGTAGCTCGCACTCCCCAATCGTAGGTACCCATCACCTGAAGCCCACCCACAAAAACCCAACTCGAATGCATCATCCTAGGGCATACCAACTAAGACGCACACACACAATGTGCTCATATGCCCAACAATGGAGTAGGAAAGTACAACAAAGGCTAAATCTCCATAACCACCCATAAGCCCATAACTATCTATATAACTAAACCAAGAATGCATGGGTTCCCATGCAAAACGAGTCCTGTCCTCCACCATGTCATGCAGAACCCCCATCAATGATCATGGGAATCTCCCACCCTCTGCATCTGGTAGTGCAAAGCAGCAGACTACCTCCATCAGCAACACTACCAGCCTCATCTCCTCCGGATGGGCCTGATACATATCTCCATAGCTCATACTAGCACTATAGAACCTCATCTCTGCTAGCCCTCACAGAAACATGGTCAACATCAACTCCTTAGAGGCCTCTGAGGAGATAGAATACACCTGTGTCCCCACTATCGGTAGCCACAGGATCCTATACACATCCTCTAGGGTGACTGTGATCTCACCCATTGGCAAATGGAAGGTATTGGTCGCTGAGTCCCATCTGTCAATGAGAGTGACCATCAAACTTGGCTATCTGGACTATGTGCCAGTAGCGTCTGACCCCAATCAGGCCAACCTCTATAACATGGTGCCAGTCATCAGCTATTGCACCTCCCGTACCTCCATGAGCAAGGGAGGTACCCTATCTCTCATCCGTAGCTAGTCTCTGGCCTGACATTCAACCAATCACACACATTATTAAAACTTGATTTTACCCAACATTGACCTTCAACCCCTCCCTTCTTCCCTTCCCCCCACCCGCTATCTATTTTACCCACTTTACCTAACCTTTCCCCTTACCCTTCCTAGACCTCTAGCCCTTTTACCCTAACTGGCACCGGTTACTCCTGACCATCACCGGTCCATTATAACTGGCACCAGGTTCCCCTCATCCCTGACCGATGTCGGTGTAACAAGACCAACGTCGGCCATACCTTGACCAACGTTTGTCACTGTTACTGCGCCCAAACCCAAACCCCCATTTTATCCCCCCATTTCTCTCCCATTTCTCCTAGACACCTACCCAAACTTCCCCCAAATCCCCCCAACCCTATTCAACCTACTTATGACCTTTTTCCCACCCCTTCTCTCACCCATTTTAACCACCAAATTTCAAATTCTCTAACCTACCCACACCCCCTGACCCATATTCCCTTCTACATTTAACAACAATACATAGAAAATCTTAGATCTTACCTCATCTCGATGTCACCTCCATGGTGGCACATCTGAGCCACTATGCTGGTGGTCCACCCAAACCCTCTCCTACCTCTGCCATGTCCAAATCAACCTCCAACCTCTCTACCAATCACCTCACTCTACCTTGATCATGTGGACCTATCTACCTGGCTCTCCTCTCCAACCTGATCTCTCCACCTCACCTCGGTATGGTCCCACATACTTTCCTCTCACCAAGCCACAAAAGTCTCGTGCTCTTGACATTTTCAAAAAATCCAAAATGTACAAATGAATCCATATTATATGGATTTTTTATTTTTATATACCCACATTGACCTGACCGACATCAGTTATACCTAAAATGACATCGGTCCTGTGCCCTAGCAAACCGTGGTTAGTTATACCAAAACTGACATCAGTCATCTTCCCTAATAAACCGTGATTGGCTTACCTAGACCATCACTGGTTACATATGACCGTCATCAGTTACCTGTCATACTCTTGTCCATACCCTTTCCCCATTTCTGACCAACACTTAACCAACCCAGCCACCATTTGACCTTACCCACCCTTATTGCAACCAACCTCCATGCCTACCTTACCTATACCTATCCTTAATTACATTTTGGGACTTGTTATTTTACCCATACCTCGGCCCTACCCGTGTCGTGACCTAGCTACCTGGACCATAACATTGTTATTGACCTGTGAACTCATGTGCTCGCTATACCTTGGGACACTGTTACCCATGTTTTGACCTTGCTACTGGACTTGGAACATTGTTACTGACCTTTGACTTCATGTGCTTGCTATACCTTATGACATTGTTACCCGTGTTGTTTGACCTAATGACCTTACCTTGCCTATTCCATGTCATTTATCCTGACCCAACCTTTGGTGTACCAGAACATACCTAAACGTTCCTGCACCTGACCTGCGATGTGCTTCCACACCATATCCTATACCTTGGATACCAGAATCACCTCAACCTTGTTTGGATAAACCTATCGACCTTAAACGATGTAGAGTTTGCATGCTCTTCAACCTGGTACTAGTGTCCACAGTTTATACATGTGTGCGTGCATTTGACTGTTGCTACCTTTGAACCTGGCCCATTACCTTGATTACCCAATTGGACCTTTACCCCATTACCCCCATTGTCCACCTTCCTCTTCATCACATCCACCTTTATCAAACCACTCACAGATTTAGTCTTCTACCTCATTCTATTCCTAGTTTGAGGGGGATCACCTTCACTCACACATGGGGCAACCACATCTTATTTTTGTCAGCATCACTTACTAATACAAGCTACGCAACAAAAAGGGGAAAAATGTAGACACCAAAATTGGGTCACACTCCCCTTGGTCCCTTGTCAAATAACCAGCTCAAACATACTCACCTAACCATGGCCCCTTCCACCCCACATCATTATTAATTTAATTAATTTAATTTAATTAATATATATATCCTCACAATATTTATTATCTAATTACCTTAATTTCTACCCCACCACCTCACCTAGACACCTCATCCAACCACCTCACCCTAGACCTATTCTTGGTATGTTTCCATAACCAACAATAACTAAGTCTTACTTGCCTTAATGAGCTAAGATTTGGTCTAAACCTAAAATCAATCCCTAAAATTTCTCTAACCACATTCCCGCTCATTAGAAGGTAAGTTTTCATTCTAATATGTGAGAACAAACTAACTATGCCCAAGAAATTAGAAAGATCTACCCATTTTAGTAAACCTAGGGAATCCCACCTTAACCGATGCCAGTCACCCCTAAACCAACGTCGGTCAACCCGGAACCATCATTTCGGTTACCATTTATTCACCTAAAAAACCTTGTTTTTGGGTTGGCACATTTTGAGAGCAAGAAGATGAGAAGAGAGTTGCATGCAAGGAGAACCAAGTCTTTTCACACACCCAGACATCCATAACCAGCACCAGGATAGATCCAGAAGCATTGGCACTCATGGTAACATTCTGGGAAGCTGTCACTATTACACCAAGTTCTATTCCATCAACTGATCATCACCACCACCCAACCATTGGACCTGCAACATTGGTAAGTTTTTTATCATTAATCATTTACATTCCTATTCTATTCATAGAGTTGTTATCATTTCTATGTTACCATTCTTCTATTAACATTCCCATTCCTCCATAGCCATTCTTTCTGACAAACCAAAAAACCTCACCCACCCATTTATCAGATCACCTATCCTGGCCCTTCCACCTCTCTGAGTGTTCTCAGTATTCCCATAGACCTTTCCATCCCCTTCTTTAGCCCCATCCAACCTCACCTAGCCTCTACAATAAAGTTTTTAGTGAACTACTGTCACCCTACTGTACCGACCAGGTTACCCATAACCATCATCGGTCTCCCTTAAACCATCATCATTTATACCCAACCAACATCATTCTCTATGTTTTATACCCTGACCCAATAACAGAAGCCAAACAACCTCCTACCAGTTGACCTAAACAACCCAGAATCAGACCCTGACCAGTCCCAATACCTTGATAGACACCTCATCCTTTCATATCCAACTATAGCCTAGCCTATTGTGATTGGATTTTCTTATTGTACTTGAATGAGATACCTAAATCATATCAACTACAGTAGGAATTTACTTATTTCTCACATTAATTTGTTTTAAATAGTGGATTGACAGCCATCTAGGAAGTATCACACTTCCCAGAACTAGCATACGCTAGGTAGTCCACTATCATATATCATTTAACTTCTATTTTTTGGTCTTGTTTTCTATTACAGGTAGTTCCTTCTAGCCAAAAGGAAGCTCTCACAATCGGCATTAGATCGAGAATTCAGAACACGCACATCAACCTCCAACCAACCCATTTAACAAGGTATTCCTCCTAGCCCTTACCCTTATCTATGTTTCATCATTCAAAAACGTAAAGAAAATGGTGAAACACATTAACCTTGGGTATTACTTTGTTTGTAAATGTGTTATATGCAGTATCAACTTTGATTTATTCTTCATATGTATTTATTATTGTAACAAAAAGTGATTTAATTATGCAGGATGATGTGGCACCTTTCAGAAAATCAAGGAGGGCACCAATGATGGGAGTGACACTCAACTCAATTCATTTGAATCCAAAAAGAAAAAAAACATTTAACAAAAGAATTACATTTGTTGTGTGCACTAGGTAACACAAGAAAAAATGATTTCATAAGAATAACAATACGAGAAGGAGAACGGATGGACGAGTGGGAGAACAATTAGATTTTGAACAAGGGAAATGAGTGGGAAATTTTATCAGAGAAGGTGTTGGATCTGGAGCAGGAGCACGTGATTGCATCAAGAAAGGATGACAAGGATGAGCCCATGGTGGAGACCATGTGGGTTGAATGGATGGTTAGCAAAAGACTGTACAAAAAACTCTTGGATGGATTGGAGCCTTCCGAAGAGAAAGGTAATTTATCTCTTAAAATCCCTAAGATTTTATTGGATAGAGCTAAATCCACTATGGAAGGAGCCTTGTTTGTAAAATTTCTGGGAGACTAGACCCAAAATTGACTATTTCAGAGGCTGGTCCAAGATGAGATGGGCTTCAAATGGAGCCATTGAGGTCTCGGCCTATGCGAATGGTTTCTTCCTGGTCACTCTGCCCAGTAAAGAACATCTAACTAAATTTTTGGTAGAAGGGTCGTCGTTTATTAGAAAATCACATGTTGTGGTCCATAAATGGGAACCAATGTTTAATCCTTTTGAGAATATTATTTCTGAGTACCCTAGATCATGGGTTAATCTTCCTAGGCTGCCCATTGAGTTTTGGGAACCAAAGGTTCTTATAGGTATTACAAAGAGCTTGGGCTCTCCTATAGCACTGATCCGGTTACAAAAGCCAAAACAAGGTTGACTCATGCTAGATTCTTGTTAACATGTCCAGGATGCTAGTTTGGAAGGTAACATCAAACTGATGACCACAGGGGGGGTCTAGGTGTAAATATTTGAATATGAACCATCCCCTTTTGACTTGCAGTAAATGCAAACTAGTTGGTCATGATTTCATAAGGTTTCCCCAATCTAATAAAAATAATGAGTCAAGCACCAAAACCAAACACATATAAATAACAAGGAGAATCAAGAATGGAGGTAGGTTGGGAAAAATGGTAGAGTGGTGATTAATGACAAGCTAGAAAATTAGGAAATAACAAAAGAAGATAGTCCCTCAGAAATTGCCTAAGGGTAAAACCCAGGTCAAGGAATTAGTTTTCAAAGAAGATCAAGACAAAGACAAATACAAAGAAAATGAGGATCCTTTTTTGAAGAGGTGGTTAGAGAAATAGAGGAGGTGAATGTCTTTGAATTAAGAAGGAAATATGCCTTGAAAGTTTCTTTTGGTCCCTCATTTGGATGAGGTTTCATCAGTGGGTCAGAGCTTCCTTCGGACAAAGAGAAAGATGATGTTATTGCAACCTCAAATTATTTTTGGGATCTTGATGGATTATGTTCTAGACACGTATGAAAATATTGCATCTCCCAAAACACTGGTAAGTAAATCTAAACCAATTACCCATAGCAATTCTAGAGATAGATGTAGGTAAAGAGTCGGCTACAAGGGGTAGGAAAAGTAATAAGGAATTAAGGGAAAATTATGCTAAGAAGGAAGTGGATATGGGAACACAAAAAACTTTGGGGAAGGTTTTTCCCACAATAAGAAAGAATAAATGATCCTTATCTCATGGAATATTAGGGGCTTGAACAACCCCAGTAAACATATCGAATAGCTAAGGATCTTATAATATAAAAATAAACTGATATTTTAATGCTTTCAAGAAACTAAAATGAGTGTGGATAGATTTAGGGAAGTTAGCAAGATTATTTGGAAAGAAGGTTGTTGGGAAGGTAGCAGCTCCTCTAGAGCCTCGGGAGGTATAGTCACTATGTGGAATCCTAAAGTGGTGAAGGGAGAAGTGATTATTACTTCCCCAGGGCATGTTGTCATAAGTTTTACTGAGATTGAGTCTAAGAAAACATGGTTTGTATCCAATATTTATGCCCCAAATAAGGTTTGTGAAAGAAGGAAATTATGGGAGGATCTTTCTATTTTTATACAAATGTTCAAGGAAAGAGACTGGATCATTGGAGGGGATTTCAATACTCCCCTCTCCCTTGGAGAAAAGAAGGGTGGATCCATTTCTTACTCTGACAGCATGGAATATTTAGCTGAATTTTTAGAAAGAAATGACTTGTTCGACTTGGATCTGGAGGGTTCTAAATATACTTGGGTCAATAGAAGGATGGGGTCTGAAATCATTCAAATTAGAATGGATAGATTTTTGGTTAGTCATTTGTGCATGATCAATCAAATTTACTCTCTAACCACCCTTCCCAGAATTGGATCAGATCATAATCCTTTACTCCTAAATTTGGGGTTGAATCTCCCCAAGAAAGCAAGACCTTTCAGGTTTGAAAATATGTGGTTAAATCACCCAGACATTTTCAATAGAATTCAAGAATGGTGGGGTGTCCAAGTTCATGGGGTGGCCAGTTTTAGGTTGAGATTCAAATTGAGGACTGTTAAAAGTAATCTCAAAAGATGGAATAAGGAAACCTTTGGGAATATTTTCCAAGAAAAAAATAGGATTGTTGAGGATTTAAGAACTATTGAGGAACTAATGGAGGGTGATGGTCTTAACCCTATTCTCAAAGATCAGGAACATAAAACTTTTGATTGATTACCATGATATTTTGGCTAAGGAATAAGTTTACTGGAGATAAAAATCAAGGGTGAAATGGTTAAAGGAAGGTGATAGGAATACTAAATTTTTCCATTTCATAGCCACTTCCAAAGCCAATCTCCTAAAGATAAATGAAATCAGAAGAGAGAATGGGGAGATTTCTATGGAGAGTAAGGAAATCAATAATACAATCATAAATTACTTCAAGGAGATCTTCCATGTGGGTCTGGCTGCTGGATGAGAATGTTCAGAATAAAGTTATTGATCAATTCTAGAATGTTATTTCCCCTCTTAAAAATAGATACCTCTTAAATATTACCATGGAGGAGGAAATCATATTTGTAGTTTTTGATATGGAACTAGATAAATATCCTAGCCCAGATGGTTTCCCTACTTTTTTCTTTCAAAAATTCTAGGATGTTATCAAGCAAGAGGTTATTGAGATGGTTCAATACTTCTTCAACAATGGGCACCTTCTCAAATAGATGAACAACACCTTGGTTCTCATTCCTAAATTTTCTGGAGCCAAAGAAGTTAAGGACTTTAGACCCATAAGTCTATGTAATACCAGTTACAAATTGATTACTAAAATCATTTTGGGAAGGATCAAGAATGTTTTGGCCAATTTCATCTTGGATAATCAAGGAGATTTTTTGTCCTGAGAAGGAAAATTATGGACAATATTATAGTGATCCAAGAATTTATTCATTATATTGAAAACTCAGGGAGATATGCTATGCTCGTCAAGTTGGATATGCACAAATCTTATGATAGGATTTATTGGTCTTTCCTCTGGGCCATTTTGATCAAGGTTGGCTTCCATATTTCCTTTTTAACATGATCATGACCTGCATCTCCATGACTAGTTTTTCGGTCTTGGTGAATGGCAAACCGGAGGGATTTTTTTAAGCGGGTCAAGGTTTGAGACAAGGAGACCCTCTTTCTCCCTTTCTTTATATTATTTTTGTTGAGTCTTTAAGTAGGATTTTTTACCAGGATATGTCTCTCAATAGTATTCAGGGTGTTAAAATATCTAATGGCCTTCCTCCTATTTGTCTTAATCATTTTGTTGATGACAATTTTCTATTGGGTAAATCCTCTATCTAGGAAGCCTCTAACTTTAAGATAGTTCTAAATGATTATGAATTGGTTTCACAGTTGGTTAATTTTCATAAAAGTGTTTTTTTTCATAAATGTGGAGGATTCGATCTAAGTTAGATTATCTCAAATTCTAGGATTTCATATTAAGAAGTTTCCTGAATCCTATTTGGGAATGCCCCTTGTCCATAAAAATCCATGATTTATCTATTTGGAATAACCTGCTAGAGAGAGTGAATAGAAAACTTTTCTACTTGGAAGGGTATTCTCCTTTCTTAGGATAGAAAGATTCAATTTATTCAAATACTCCCTTCAAGGAATCCCTATCTATGTCATGTCCCTCTTTAAGTTTCCTTCCAAAATCATTGTCTCTCTAGGAAAAAATTCAGAAAATATTCTTATGGGTAGGAGCAAAGGAAAATTTTAAGTTTCCTCTTGTAGCTTGGGAAAAATTTACTAAACCAAATTGTGTGTGGGGCCTAGGAATGAAAAACATCAAACTCATGAATGAGGCTTTGATAGCTAAAGTAAGTTGGAGGGTGGTTAGAGAAGAGGGTCTCTGGGTGGACATTATCAAGAAGAAATATTTGTGGAATACAGGAAGAATGGACTCCTTTTTCAATCAAAATGATTTTCCTAGAGGATCCATATTCTGGAATTCCTTTATGGCTTCCAAGGATATCTTGAATAAGGGCTCAATTTAGGAGATTGGAAAAGGTAACAGAATTAGCTTTTGGAATGAAAGCTTGGATTGAAGATAATCCTCTAGCTAGCATGGAATCTTGGAAAATGGTAGCACAACATTATGAAGATAGGGGAAAATTTTGGATACGGGACTATTGGATCTAGGGTGAAACCATCAGTTGGGAGGTTATTGAACCCCCTCCTGATTTTAATGGGGATAGTCATCCTTTCTTGGGAGCTCAAAAATAAATTAAGGAATTTCTACATACCCAAATTTCAAATCAATGAAGACTCCATTAAATGGAAAGAGGAAGAGTTAGGGAATTACTCAGTTAAATCATCCTATAGGCTGAATTTTAAAGACTCTACTCAAAAATAGTATTGGGGTAGACTTTGGGTGAAAGATCTTACTCCTAAAGTGAATATCTTCTATTGGTTGGCAACCCAAAATAGGATCCTAATGGTGGATAATCTTAGGAAACATGGTTTGACCATCCCAATAGATGCTCACTTTGTAGGAAAGAGGAGGAAAGTGTCAATCATCTTCTTCTTCATTGTCCTTTTTCTCAAATGGTTTTTATGACTATCCAGGAACTGTTCAAATTTCAATGGACCATGCCAAAATCCATTGAGGAATTTTTCATGCAATGGGATAGCCCTTTCAAGTTCCCTATTTTGGTGATGGCCTAGAAAATTTCCCTTCCTCATCTTTTTTGGGGTCTATGGAAAGAAAGGAATGACTACATCTTTTATGACCAGAAGGCTAATCTCAAGAAGGTCAGAAGCAGAGTGATAGCTTCCATCAAAGAAAATATCAAACAGTTTAAAGGTAAGGTGAAAAATCCTGTCCTAGATGGGAAGAAGAAGTTCTTAAAAGTTTTTCCCTCAGTTCTTTGGAGATCAAAAGGCCCAGAATTCAAACCAGATGGATCAGACCAGTGATAAATGTGTTTAAACTAAATTTTGATGGTGCATCAAAAGGGAATCTAGGTCCTGCTGGAGGGGGGATCATTAGAAGTAGTGATGGAGATTGGCTATATGCCTATGTTGGCCCTCTAGGGAGACAAACTAACAACATGGTTGAGGCTAGAGCTCTTTTGTGGGGTGTTAACCTGGCTAAGGATAGAGGGATCAAAAATATCCAGATTGAGGGAGATTCCCTCATTATTTTTAATTCCCTTAACAATAATAATACTATTAATTACACCTTAAGAAATGTACTTTATGATGTCATGGAAATTTTAAATTTTTTTGACAAGGTTTCAATTAATCATATCCTGCGTCAAGGTAATACGTGCGTGGATAAGTTGGTGAATTTTGGCATATACATTATCATGAATATAAAATCTGGAGTAAAGGTGATGAATTTCCCTCATTAATTAATGAAGCAATCAGAAGAGATAGACTGCACTAAATTTGATGATTTTCACATGAGTGAACATTGGTGTCACTTGGGCCAAGATAGTTTATTTAAGGGGAGAATATTCACCTTATGTTTCAATTTTTCTAAAATTCTTTTTTGCATTAGATGTGTGTGAGTTTAGAAGGTTGTGCATTGCTACCATGGGAGGTGATATGATTATGGCCGAGCCTGTGAGCCAGGGTATCAAAGACTATAATCCGCCTTTGTGGAAAGCACTCAGGATTGGGGGATTTTCACAATTTTATCTCTAAATTACATGGCCATGGCCCTCAATGTCGAAGGATTTTGGCATGGCTTGGAATGAGGGAAATTTTACGGTGAGAGGCATGGAAATTTAATTCACTGAGAGTTTCATTTCTCAAGCTACAGAGATGTAGATGGAAGGGCTCAATATTTTCAAAGATAGAACCCGCAGGGAGCATGAAATTGAGATGCTTTTTATGGGTAAGGAAAGGTGTATTTTTTTCACTGATGGCATTGCTAGATCTTGTATTCTGGGCATTTGGAAGGATTTTTGTCTCTAAATTATGAAGTATATTACTTTGAAGGGAAAATATTGTAAAATTTACACACACCATTTGTCTCTTCTTAATATGTTCAAACATAAAATTATGGTGAGAATTCCTTTTTCCCTTTTTATGTCGCTGACTATTTCTTTGAGGAGTTTCCAGAAGGATAAGGTAGGTACATGCCTATCCATGAAGGTGTCATTCTTCTGATGTATGAGAATGGGAATACCATTATGGCCAAAACCATGAAATATGTGGAAGAGGAGGAAGACATCACCTTGGCAAGTGCCTTACTAAAATGAGGGTTGAAAAATGTCAGTGTACAGAAATGATGAGGAGGAGGATGTGCTTGACAAAGGTGTGGAGGGTAGAGGAGAAGCTAGCACTTCTAGAAATAAAGGAATTGATGATGAAGACAAGGATTTCAAGGGGTTGAACAAAAAGGTTTAGTATTTGGAAATAGTGATGCAAGCTATGAAAGAGACCAATGCTGGATATCGGGAGGCTATGATGGATGCTATTCAGGATTCCAAACAAATTTATACTTCCCAGGTGAATACTAAGTAGGTGATAGTCAATCTGGAAAAATAGGTCAAAGCTTTGAGTAACAGGTTGGAGGTGATGGAGGAAGGAATGAAAAAGAGAAAGTTCAATTTGTGTGTTCAGCAACTTTGAGGATGATGTGGAAGAGGGCCAGACTAAGATGAGAGAAAGGGAAGAGCACAACAAAGAAATCCATGTTGACAACAGGGAAGCTTCCCCTAAAAGCCAAAATATTTTCTAGTCATGAACTGTTAGTGGTTTTTTGGTGAACTGTTTATGCCTTGTTTCTTAGGTTGTTTCATTTTTTGTTTTTGTGGTTTTTGATGGTCCAGGTTTTTCACTGTAAGAGTTAAGCTTGTTTAACTCCTTTTGGACCATTCTGTCTCTATTTTGGGTGGTTTCTCCCAAGATTTCTTGTTTTATCTTTTTTTGTATGGCCCGTAGGAGCCGATCCCTATTTTTACCTTATCTAATAAAAAACATTGTTAGTATTTGTATTGCAGTTAAGGTTTGATTCTTTTGCCTCCCTTCTTTCAATTACAGATAAGCTGTGTGCCTTCATGCTAATTTTGATTTCCTTAAAATTGTTGATTTACTTGCTTCTATTTTTTATTTACTCGCTATTATTTTAGATTTACAAAGTATGACGATACACTAAAAAATAGACATCTATACATACAATATATCATATTATTATTCTTCTGAATTTCTTTAGTTTTTTCACTGTCCATATTATAATTTAGCCAAAATGAGTGATTGTTGTTGCTATAATTTTTTTGGAAAGTATACTTAAGTTGTTTGTCAAAGAAACTATAATATTTAACTTTGACAGGGATTGTTTCTATTTAAATAAAAATCACCATAATGGAGATTCATTAGAGCCACTATTGAAAGAGAAACATGAGTTATTGGATAAGATTGTTGTTTTCAATGATAAAATAATACAAATAGAGGAAGAGATTCCTTCTTAGAATACAAACAGGGAACATAGCTGATTTTTAGATTTTGTTTAGTGGTATGCCTTCTTAGAATGCTTGTGAATTTCACTTGCAAATATTCTTAGTTCGTTCATAGTTCTTATGTTGTTATATTCATGCGTATATTTTATCTTAATCTATTACTAGAAAAATTAGGTTTGGGGTGCCTTGTGTAATCTCTAATTTACTTATGAATGTGATAAACTAAAAGGTTCCATTTATGAACACGTGGTTATCTTTAGTTAACATTTGGTCATATTTAGTTTTGTCGCATACAAATTGTTGATATATCTTACAAATAGGAAGCTATACCATTTACATTATGTAATCTCATTTTTCTGTTAAACATGAAATATCAGGGCACTCTTTATTCTATTCAATTATTGTGATAATTTTTCATTTCAAAGTTTACCATTATTTTAAAATCCAATCATTACAACAGGCACAGATCTGTCCTGGATTTGGATGCAAAACATGTTAAATTTGTATTTCACATGCCACATGTTAAATCTTCATGCCCTTGCAAATACAATAAACAATGTACACGTATTCAGCTTAATATAATTTTTCTTTGATGTAGTATTTAGATTTCTCTTTCATCATTGCATTTAAGGTTGTTCAAAGGTATGCCATCTTTAGTAAGACCCTGAAAAAACTTATTTAAAGTTGTTTCAAATCCATGATTTTTCAAGTGCATATTTTTTTCTTTCAAAGACCTGTCAGTTACACAAAACTTGAGTTCTTTGAAGAACTTTTCATTATTTAAAAAACTTACATGGAAGTGTATTCTTTCATAAACTGTAGCATGTTTATTAGTAATTTGGATTTTTCCAATTATGGTAAATTTGGTTCAACCCCCAAAAAGTAGTAGTTGGGATCTTTGAGGAAGATGGAAGGAGTGTCTCTTATTTAGACTTGGGAAAATTTTGAAAAAAAATAATAAATATAAATGGTAATTCTAATAAGCACCTTGTTTTATTTAAAGCATTTACAAACCTCTCTTCTTAAACTTAGCATGGTAGATTCCATATTCCTGTCTCTCAAAATATAATTCAAAAGGCCTTTAAAGGACCTTGGAATACTCTCGACTCAACATCAATCATTTCAATCCATCCGGTAGGGTTTTGATTAAAGGTTCTTGGGGTAAAATGGTGGTTTTCAATTAATAAATTGTATTGTGATGAGGATTTAACAACTCAAGGTTGAAGATCTTAGACAAGGACAACCCAAGGTGGTAGCTTCTTGGAAGAAGATAAATGAGGAGTTTTATACAATCCTCACTACCAGGTTTAAGATTCCTTTCATCCTAGCTTGTATTGACCATAACATTCTAAATTAGGATAGCCTTGGAATTCATAGTGAGGGATGGTATATATCTCTTGATGAAATTATAGCATTCTAAGTGAGGCTAGACATGAAATTCATAGGCAGGGCTGGTATATATCTCTTGATGAAATTCTGGTTGTAAAGCACGACATGTTCCAAGTAAGATTTGTTTTGACTGATCAATTACAGCAAAGAGTTATCATGTTACTTAACGAGGTTTGTAAGTATTTCTATGGTAAAGATTTTTGTTTTCTTTATGTAGTTTTCATTTTATTTTATTTTTACTATTGGCAAATAGTTTTTTGAAAGGGACTATACCCTTGAGAACAAAAAAAGGCCTAAGAGCCGGAATAACAGTGAGAATCAGAGAGAATGGATCAAGATCTGAGTGTTACAATGCATCTTGAAGTAGCCCAGAAGCTCGAAGTAGTTTTCATTGCATATTAATAAGTCAAGTCATTATTCTACATCTTTTGTATGTTCACAATGCAATGATAAATTTATAAACTATCTCTAAATATTGTATATGTAGACAATGCAATGGTAAATATTTTGTATGTTGACAATGTAATGATCAATCTATTATCAAATATATATAGTTTATTATCAATTACAAATAATGGTGACTTTTGATTGTTTTATTGTGTGATTAATTGAGAAATAAAATTGAGATTCTATCAAATTTCTAGATTCACACAGGAAATCGTTATGGTTTGGACTAAAGTGTGCGGTGGCATGAAGATACCTGTAAATGTAAATGATCCAGTGAAAAATGGTGACTTATTTGATAGTTACTCGGGTGCATCTAAGACGAGAAAGGATGACTTGAAGTCTATTATCTTTAGAGGTAAATACTGTATCAAATTATTTTCTTTGTCATTTTGTATACATTGAGTTTTTAATGTATACACCATAACATAATGTTTTCACACAAATTCGCATGCCCTGAAGTTTTCTTCCTTACTGAAAAGGTACGAGGACATAACGGAAGTTGATAAAAAAACATATAAATTTTTTGGAAGATAAACTTGTGTTTTATGAAAAAGAGAAAAAACAACTAAGAGAAGAAATAAAAATTGTTAGGATGAAGATCATGGAATTGTGCGATTCAAAGGTCAATATGGAGATGGAAATATGTCAACTTCAGATGGCATATAAAACCCTAGAAATAATGAGTGTAGCAAGGATACAAATGTCAAAATTTTCCATGGAAAAGGTTCAAGAGATGATGACCATTCACGAGCGGGAACACAACCACTTGAAAGAAGTTCTCAAAAGCACATTAGGTTTTCCCAATCAATGCAATGAGGAAACAGATTAAAAATGTGTCATTAACTCATGTTTGTAAAACCTTTATTATATAATTGTAATATATTGTTTGAAGTAAATGTTTGTATTGTCTATATTAGTATCTACATTAGAACATGGTATATTTACATTAATTGTAATAATTTTAATATAAAAAGAAATAACATTCTTTCATTTTGAACATGTATTGTATTTATGTTTCCATTCCACTTGATACCTTTCATGTCTTTATTTAAAGGATAAATTCATTCTTTCCAATGATAAAATATGATCTCACTTTGCATGATTTTTTATAGTGTTTCCTTCTTTCTAATGATCTAATACTATGAACACAAGTTCTAAAGATATTGCAACTGAATGATGATCGAAATGGAAATGCATTGGAGATGTAGTGTTATTAAAATTTATTAACACATCAAATTATATTTGAAAAACAAAACATGAAATGGTAATAATGTTTGTGTAGCATTATTCCTTGTCCTAATATAGTAAATTGTGTCAGTATTATAAAATTATGTAATGAATGTGATATGCTAGAATGATTCTAACACATTGCATCAAGAATATATTTATGAAATATGCAGATACATGATATTTTAGTTATTGTTTTGGATTCACATGTTTTTATTCTAATCGTATTGTATTTTTAGTTATGATATGGATTTATATGTCTTTGTTGTAACTTTGTATTTTGTTTTTTCATTAGAGGTGAATACTTTTGAAGGGACTATATCTTGTTACAAAACGAGCTCAACAACCACATAAAGCAAAAAAGAACAGTCCAGAGTTTTGAAGGGACTATACCCTTATACAAAAAGTCTCCAAAGCTAGATAGAGCAGTAAAAACATCAAGATTGGATCAGTATCCAGAAAATACATGAATTCCCAACTATAGTTGGCCGAGGAATTATAAAAAAAGGATCAAAACAGTAACAAAACTGCAACTAAGCAGCATGAAAATAGCCTCCTAATAGCATAAAAAAAAAACCTATAGTAAGAACGGTTCTCCTCATGTGTCTACTTTGTGAATCTTTGTCCTTACTTCTACAGAGAGGTGAAAAGTGCCAAGGAAATGACATGGGTGGGATCCTTCTTATCTAACTGTGAGAGATTCAAGTTCCTTACTAGTTTCGGCTCCCAAATGGCAGCAATAATGTTGCTAAGTACACATACACTTTTGACATGCTACTCCAAAAAATTGTAAATAGCCTTAAGTACAGATAGGGTATAGTCATGCCTTCCTTTTGCATTTCCCAGCATGTTATTTAGTGAGTTAAGCTTCTTGAAAATTTTAGTAATCTGGTCATTATCCTGTTCAAGGTCGTTGTGCATCTTCCTCTTGCCTTCTCTCTTGCAAACCTTCTTGAGTTATTCTTTCAAAACCCCAACCTCCTTTTCCAAATTGATAATCTTATTGAGAAGGACATCCACCCCTTTCGTATCAGAAGCACCAATTTGATTATTGATATGGAATAATTTGTAGCAAACTCAATTTATTTACTGTTATGAAGGATTATTTGGGAGGGGAAGGGATAATTTATGGGTTAAAGTGTATTTTTGGTTTTGATTTTCCTTTGACCAATAGCAGTGGTGGGGGTAGTGGAGTCAGGGTAAGTAGGGGTAGGGGCAACAGGAATTGAATGATGATGAGCAAGGCATTGGTGGTGAAGCAATAGTATGAGACCTTGGTGAAGGGGGATGGCACAGGTGTGGTTTTGAAAATCTAGAAAAAAGTGTTCTAGTGAATTTAAAATATAATGAGGGTAGCTAACATGCAAATTCCTTCTTAAATGATTTAGGAAAACCAAATGTTTGAGAGAAACCGTCACATATTTTCCTTCTAAGGTGACATACCTAAAAATCATCCTTGTAATTCATCAAATGGCTCTAGAATGGAGGTCACTTTTATGCATGTCGTAAAAAACTCGATATTTTCTCCATATGCTAGGAATTTCTTGGCTTCAATTTTCTTGTCAACCCTCTTGCTGAAGAATTTAGCACCTTTGAGACTCAGCCCTGTGACCTCAGCAATAAGCTCTTCAGTGATTTTAATGTTTATCTCCCCATATCCAACCATTCTTTTCTTCCACCCAGTTGTGAATTGAAGGGAAATTTCTCGATCGTGAACCTACATTTTTTCAATGAGGTGTGAGACCCCACCCATTTTCAGATAATTCCATAGGGTCACATCCTCCTTCCAATCTAGGTCATAGGTGGGTTCAGTTTGACATGGAGCTCCACCCATTCTATCATTATTGTTTCTTTATTTCCTAATGGTAATGCTTTTCCCCCAAAACCACTTCTTGGAAACGTCTTTATATACTCAGAAAATGTGTGAAGGATGAGTGAAATTATTAGCCGTGCATGAGGAGATAATCACTCATAATACAGCAAAGGGATTCTTAATGATAGTTTTTGATTTCATATTTATACTTGATTATGTCATTATGTACCTTGCTATGTAGGATGTCATCACTAAACCAAGTTTGCATGTTATTACTAACACCATAGTTAGCAATACTATCCACCACTTTGTTGATATGAGTGGATGATTTAATAGTTTACAAAGGATTTACAAATCTCAATAGATTCATAAATGAAATCCCTAATGGTCCAACTAGGGGATTGTGCTTGATTTAAAAGATTTATTATGTTTAAAGAGGCCCCTTCAATTATAATATTGGAAATATTACAATCTCTTACAAGTCTGATCCCCTATAGTGTTGCTAGCGCTTCATAATAGTGAATTGTTTGATGGCCCATTTTACCAGCAAATGCAACAACAAAGCAGCCTCTATGATCCCTGATCACCCCACCTCCTCCTGATGCCCCTGGGTTTCCTTTGGATGCCCCATCAAAATTCAACGTGTACCATAAGTTCGGTGGCTGAATCCAATGAACTAAAGAATTGTCAATGTTATTTTTATCATTCCTATGTGCATTACATGTATCAATCTTCCAAGAAGCAAGTATATGTTCTTCATCCTTGGGGTATGGTCTATTTTTTGGAGGCCTAAATTTTTAAATGTTATCTTTTACAGAAATAACGATTTCCTTAAAGATCTTTTTGCATACCTATCTGTTGTTTCTGAATATTATCCCATTCCTAGTTTTCCACAATCTCCAAATGGTATGAGGTAGGACCAAATTCCATAATATTCTTATCATGTAGTGTTTATAAGGTGGATCACATTGCTCCTAGACCTAAAAGAATGTATTAGGAAGGGTCCAATGTAAATTAAAATTGGAAAAGATGAGACTCCAGACCTTTAAGGTATATTCATAATGAAAAGAAGATGTTTGATGTCTTAAGCCTCTTTTTTACACATGCAACACATATTAGGCATAATGAAACCCTTTTTATTTAGGTTATCATTAGTAAGGATATTTCCTTTTAAAACAAGCCATAGAAAAAAATTAACTCTTGGGGTTAACTCTGGGCATCCAGATTTTACTCCAGTTTATATCACTTTGAATATTTGCAAAATGAGCATTGTATCCCAATTTGACAGTATAGTCCCCATCAAAAGAGTCAACCCATATAATCTCATCCTTGGTATCCTTTTTGATTGAGAGGGATGAGTGCAATTTGTTGTTGCAAAGAGGAGATGACAAGTTGTAAATTTTCCTTATCCACTTTGAGTTGCTTCCAATTTCTCTTATTTCCATCCAATTCAATGAAATCTTTTACTTTATTCCCATATTTATCACTTAGATTGTCTTTAATGGAGCCAAATTTATTACTGAGCCTAAAATTTTTCTAACTATCTTGCCAAAAATGTATATCCTATCCATTTCCTACTTTCCATCTACAACATTTTGTAAGGATGTGTCTGATTTGAAGCAAGTTGTTCTAGAATATGGATCCATTGGGAAACTAATCTTAAAAAAGAAAATAATTCCTATTTTTATGAGCTAAGTACTTTATCCTAATGAGTTATGTCCAAGGTTTTTTTTCCTTTAGAAGTCTCCAACCAAGTTTGGTAATTAAAGCTACATTCATTTTCATAATATCCTTTACTCCCAGGCCACCAATCATTTTTGGAATACAAACCTGATCCCAAGCAACTAAATGGTATCTAAATATTTCTTCGGTTTCATGCCATAAAAAATGATTTTGAATTCTTTCAATGTTGTCAACAATTTTTTGTTGGGATGTTGTACATAGACATTATATATGTGGATAATTTTTGAAGAGTGCTTTTGATTAACATGCATTTTCCGGCACTAGATAGAACAACACCTTTCCACCCAACCATTTTTTTTGTGAAAATTCTATCTAACAAGGCATTCCAAAAAGCATTAGACACTTTATTAGTGCCTAAAGGTGAGCCTAGATAGGTAGTGGGGAAGAGATTTGATTTTACATCCCAAAATGAGTGTAATTGTTTTGTGCCTATCATAAGGAGTATTGAAAAAATACACTGAATATTTTGTCAAAGTTAACTTTATGGCCTAAATTTGCTTCATAGAATCTGAGAATAGTCTTTATAGCTTTAGCTTCAAGAATAGAAGCCATCAATAGAAAAATTGTGTCATCAGCAAATTGTTGATGTGAAGTTGTATGATTGGTGGAAGTAGGTTTGAACCCTTTTAGCATGCTAGTATTGACAGCCTTAGTTATGGATCTACTAAGGTTGTCATCCATTAATATAAAAATTAAGGGGGATATGGGATCCCCTTGTCTTATCCCCCTACTACTGGAAAATAATTCCACCGGGAGTACCATTAACAACAACTGAAAATCTAGAAGTAGCAATGCAATCCTGAATGATTTTTCTAAATTTTCTCTAAAAACCAAATTTTTTACAAGACCTTATATAAAAAATTCCAATACACTCTATCAAAGGCCTTATGCATGTCTAATTTTATCACCATACCTACTTTTTTAATTTTTCCATGGAGTGAATGGTTTCATGAACCATGATTACCCCATCCTGAATGATCCTTCCTTTTATAAAGCCATGTTTTTGTTTAGATATTAGATCAGCTAACAAAGGTTGTAGTCTAGTAGCAAGAATCTTGGGAAAATTTATGTAAACCATATTTATCATTAATGAATTGTCACATTAAAATATAATTAATAGAAATTTTAATAAAATTAAATTTAATAAACAATTACATTTTGAAATCAATTAATATATTGCACATCTTAATAACTTGACATATCTCTGTTCATGACATATCAACTATGGTAGACTACACTCTAAAGCAAGTAGACTATACTCCGAAGTAAGTAGACTATAATCCAAAGCAAGTAGACTATTTTCCTAAGTAGACTATACTCCGAAGAAATTAGACTATACTCTGAAGTAAGTTCACTAAAACACTTATGTCCTTCTATAAGAAAGTTATCTTAATGAATTATTGCATACATTTTTTCATTGTTACATATGGACATAAAACAATTGGGCTTGAAGATCAATTAAAAGTGAATAAATATTTATTAACAAGTCAAGTTATATTTGAAAAACAAAACATGAAAATGGTAATAACATTTGTGTAGCATTATCCCTTGTCCTAATATAGTAAATTGTGTCGGTAATAGAAAATTATGTAATTATTGTGATATGCTAGAATGATTCTCACACATTGCATCAAGAATATATTTACGAAATATGCAGATACATGATATTTTAGTTATTGTTTTGGATTCACATGTTTTTATTATAATTGTATTCTATTTTTAGTTATTATATGGATTTATGTCTTTGTTGTAACTTTGTATTTTGTATCCATTGATGACTTGTCACATTATAATATAATTAATAGAAATGTTAATAAAACTAAATTTAATAAACAATTACATTTTGAAATCGATTAATATATTGGACATCTTAATAACCTAATATATCTCTATTCATGACATATAAATTATGGTAGACTACACTCCGAAGCAAGTAGACTATCCTCCAAAGCAATTTTACTATACTTCAAAGAAAGTAGACTAAAACACTTATGTCCTTCTATAATACTATTATCTTAATTAATTATTGCATACATTTTTGCATTGTTACATATGGACATAAAGTATTTGGGCTTTAAAATCAATTAGAAGTGAATAAATATTTATTACCACATCAATTTATATTTGAAAAAAAAACATGAAAATGGTAATAACATTCGTGTAGCATTATTCCTTGTCATAATATAGTAAATTTTGTTGGTACTAGAAAATTATGTAATGATTGTAATATGCTAGAATGATTCTAACACATTGCATAAAGAATATATTTATGAAATATGCAGATATATGATATTTTAGTTATTGTTTTAGATTCACATGCTTTTATTATAATTGTATGGTATTTTTAGTTATTATATGGATTTATGTCTTTGTTGTAACTTTTTATATCCAATGATGACTTGTCACATTAAAATATAATTAATTGGAATTTTAATTAAATTAAATTTAATAAACAATTACATTTTGAAATCATTTAATATATTGAATATCTTAATAACCTGAGATATCTATGTTCATGACATATCAACTATGGTAGACTACACTCTGAAGCAAGTAGACTATACTCCGAAAAAAGTAGAATATACTTTGAAGCAAGTTAACTAAAGCACTTATGTCCTTCTATAAGACAATTATCTTAATTATTTATTGCACACATTTTTGCATTGTTGCATATGGGCATAAAGCATTTGGGATTTAGAAACAATTAGAAGTGAATAAATAGTTATTAACATGTCAAATTATATTTGAACAACAAAACATGAAAATGGTAATAATATTCATGTAGCATTATTCCTTGTCTTAAAAAAGTAAATTGTGTAGCATTATTCCTAACAATTAAATTTTGAAATAAATTAATATATTTAACATCTTAATAACCTTACATATCTTTGTTCATGACATATCAACTATGGTATACTATACTCCAAAGCAAGTGGATTATACTCTGAAGTAAGTAGACTATACTCTGAAGAAAGTAGATTATACTTCAAAGTCACTTTACACCTTATTCTACACAAAAATATCATTACACATGGCATAATCTATGTTGTATTAGTTTAAAGTTATCCATGATCATATAAGTGTCATATAAAATATGACCATACCATAAATAAGGTGAAATGAAAAGAAACTAAAATACATCATGCAACCAAGTTTTAAAAAATTAAGCAGAAAATCTTTAAAAAGAGGAGTCTCTTCTCTCAAAAAAAATTATATAAAGAGTTTGAAATTCATATTTAGAAATACTATTTTTACTTTCTTAAACTTTATAGAGAATTAGCTATGTCAATTTCTCTATTTTTTTGTTGTAGTAGGTTCATAACGTGTGTTTATAATAAATCAGCCCCTTTAATTTGAATTAATTGCATCCAATGGAGGCATTTCACATGTGTGAAAGGATGGATTGAGGCATCCTTTACCTTCGTACAAAACAAAAAATCTTGCATTAAAGCATCCTTATTGCCTTCACTTCATATTGTTCCATAAACACTCTTGTTTCGAAATACATTTAGTTGTCTCGCTTCGGACTATTCGTTATCATTCTTGCTTCATTTATCCTTTGCTTTGGATTAGAAGAATCAGGCATAAATAGTACTCAAAACTAGAGTTTTCTGCAATTTTATTATGAGATTCACAAGTTGCAACATTATTTGAAAAGGTAGGATGGTTGGAATTCATAAGGACATTCCAAGTCTATAAGGAAGCAGTAGTGGAAGAATTCATCAAAAATTTCAAGGGAAGCTTTTTGAGGGTAAGAGGTACTAAGATTCCTATCAATATTAATATCATAATTCAAATTTTAGGGATTCTTTGTGAAGAAATGTAGATTGCATAAAGGTTTATTTACAAAGACCTAAGTTAAAATTTTCATGAGCATAGAGAGCCTAAACCATAATTGGCCCTAACTAATGCAAAGCATGTCAAATTGTATTAGGATAGATACAATTAATGAACCCAATGTGGTATCCTCCTTTTGGATAGTGAAGTATTTCACCTATGAAGTTAAATACAATCTCCTCAGAGGTGATACAATAAGGATTCCGATTCATTTGAAATAGGGTTTACACAAACCAAGGCATCAACTACATTTACCTCAATTTCTGTGTGACAGCATCCACATTATAGCCAAAAGATATAAGGAGAATAAATGAGAAATAAAGTGCCATGGTCTTATTTATATGATTTGTCAATATTCTATCATAGAGAAAAAGGGTAAAAAGGCTCGAAATTTTTTTATGTAGAATATGGATAAAGTTCCCGAAAAATAGAGACATACTCTCTTTGAATCAATTACACCCAAATCAACTCCATCCCTCACTCAACCTGAAGGAGAAATTATGGCACCTAGTGTTGAACAAGGTGAGATGTCAAGTGCCACATCTGTTGGAACAATTGCAAAAAAAATAAGAAAATTGAAAATTTTGGGAGAAGAACCTGTAATTGAGCGTCCAAGTAGAAAAAGAAAAATAAAAATGATTCTTCTAGAGGATGAATACCTTAGGGAGGTAGCTGAAATTTTGGGAAGCATAAATTTTGCCATAAAGGACTCTGCATAAAAATCTAGACTTGAAGAAATCAAGGAATTCACTGAACAAAGGGGTCCTAAAACTTTGGCACAACCTTCAAGTCTTCTAATAAGGAAACAAAAAAATGAAAGGATCCACTAGCATAAGAAGAACCTATATCCCCTACTTCACCAAGATAGGGTATTGAATAAGATCAATTGCAGCATGTCCTTCTCCTCTCTAAGAAAGAAGTAATCATCAAGCAGCAGTAAGAAGAAATAGAGTTTCTGGAAATAAAGGTACAAACAAAAGAAACCCTTATCTCTTCTTTACAAGTGCAAATTGAAAAACTTTAAATGCACTACAAGGAAAAGGATGAAACAAATCTTTCCAACACTAAAGTAAAAGTTGATAAGGAAGTCAGAAATGTCTAGGGTATAATTTGTAACAATTATGAAAAATTACAATCTCAAAATGAGACATTGAAAAATCAATTGGAGGAAGAGAAGATTGAAAGAATAGAAATAGAAAAGAAAAGGAAAAGATCATAAATTACTTACATGTTTCCTGTGTATTAAGGGAAAATTTTATTGCCTACAGAATAGTTTCTTCAGTATATAATATTTTCTTGGA
This sequence comes from Taxus chinensis, assembly GCA_019776745.2. Classification (NCBI taxonomy): domain Eukaryota; kingdom Viridiplantae; phylum Streptophyta; class Pinopsida; order Cupressales; family Taxaceae; genus Taxus; species Taxus chinensis. The sequence goes on along the minus strand of CM034147.1, from coordinate 658,779,400 downwards.
AGAACAGTTCTACATGTGGAAATTATTAAGAATAACAAGTGAATTTCCCTTTGAAATAAATAATGACATAGAATTTTTGAAGGCATTTACAAAAATCTCCCCTAAACATCAAAATCTCATGTGTGAAATCCACTTGTGTAATCTTTTGTTGGGTCACATGTCATATTTTCAAATTAATCTCTTCGTAGGAGAGCCCCAATTAAGAGCCTTCGCTTCTACCATGCAAAATAAAATAGAATGGGAACAAAGGACAAATGAGTATTTTGAGAAATTGAAGACAAAAGGTCTGTGCATGAGGCCTTAATATCCCAAGCTAGTAGAAAAACATACGACATTTAGGGCTTTGGCCTATCATCCCAAGATTCAGAACCATCATTTTGCATAACTAAAACATAGCATTGCAATTTTTCACAAATTCCTTCCAAAAACAAATTTTGTAAATGCATTTACATCCTATGACAAAAGATGGGGAACATTGAACATTTCCTTGAAAAGGAGAGAGTTACTTTCCCCCACAAATCTAAGGTGGTTCATGAGAAGAGAAATGGCAATTAAAAGGGTGATTCCACAAATTTGTTAAGAAAAATGATGAAAATGGATAGGTATACGGTTTAGACCGCCACTTATTATTTTCCCCATGCCTTCATGGAAAACATCAGCATTACAGAGCAACGAAGCATTCAAAAAATGGAAAATAGATGTTAAAAAAATGAAGGGTTTTGTTTCACATAGGCAGATACATGGGCACTTCACCAAAGTGTTTATGACTTGAGAAAATATCTAGAGGACAGGATTTTTTCTCTATATTTTAAAGTACGTGATGAGGAGTAGTAGTGATAATACATATATATGTTGTTTCCTAACTTGCTTTGGACTATCTCAGCTTGTTCTGGAGTAACACAGTTTGCTTCAAAGTGTTTTTTCTTGGCTTGTATATAATCCTTATCCTAAGAAGTAGCTAACTACTTTAACACCAGTTGGCGTTCTCCAATTTTGAATGACTTTGATCTTGTTAATTTATAATGATTTAATTTTATTTGATATTATATGTCCTGAATAGCCTACCATGTTACCTCTAACTAGAGAAAGTCAAACTTTCATAGTGAAGCATACAATGGTACAACTTGTATAAGAAATTTTATTAAGTTAATACTTGTTAAAGGTGGTTTATATGCTCTTCTTCGTTTTTGATAAAGATTAACATTTTTTCTAAAAATATTGTGATTTTTTTCTAAATACGGTTATTAAAAAATACTCATCATTCTCATAAATAACATATTTTTACTCTTCCCTTGCTTCAAATTTGTTGTTGTGAATAGAGCTATTGTTGTCAGGGTTCATTTTAAGAAGGCTTTGGTAAATTGGATGTGAAAAATCCCAGTTGAATATACCTCAAACCACTTTTGTCGGAAAGGTGAATTTTCCAGGATTTCAGATTCAATTTTTTTCCTGTCATTTTCTTAAGGGGGAGCACTCAGCATTTTTTTGGTGCCGTGCGACAAAAAGGTTTTTTTGTCACATGACAATAAGCCTTCTTGCTGCATGAAAACAAGCCTTGTTGTTGCACAACAAGAAGACTTGTTGTCACACGATAACAAACATTGTTGTCGCAAGAAAGCAAGGCTTCTTGTCGTGCGACAACAAGGATTATTGTTGTGCACTAACAAGGCTTGTTTTCATGCGACAGAAAACCTTGTTGTCGCACGACACCAAAAATATGGTTCATTTTTTTGACCGTCTGTAACCCCCTTGACGCTTTTCAACAACACTCATTTGTCACCCACCTATAACCCTCCCTTGTTGTGCGTCAACAACCCTCTTGTTGCACATCAACAACCCTTTGGTCACATGTTAAAAACCCTCTAGTTGCACGTCAAAAACCCTCTGGTCTCATGTCAACAACCCTCTGGTCACACATCAATAACCCTCTAGTCACACTTTAACAAGCCTCTGGTCATGCATCAACACCTTCTCTTGTCGTTTGTCAACAACACTATATTATCGTTTTTCTAGAAATGAAAATATTCCTTGTCGCATATCAATGACACTTTCATATTGCAAGTCTGCAACAACTAGTCTGAGACTCTGATAAACACTTTGTCTACTTGTAATTTACAAGTAATTCACATGGTACCTCAGTAAGTTACTATTATACTACTAGGTGAATTACCTAGGTTTATATAGGAGTATTTTTCAACGATAGGTGAAGCCACCCCCTAAAAAAATTTATACTAGAAATTTTAGGCAAATAGTACACTGACCTACTCTAAAAAATTCACCTTTTCAAATTTTCTAAAAATGGAATATTCACCAAATTACGAATATTCACCACTAAAAATATCCTTGATTTTTTTTACAATACTGAAGTCCATATTATGGATCTTTTTCCATAGCTTCAAACACAGTGCTAATTCTAACATGTGGATGTACTACCTATTTTTAGCATAATTTGACTTTGAGTATACTAAGATGTTGCAGATATCAGTTGGTGCCAACTTAGCTCAGAATAACTCTTTCATATCACTCATGATGTTTTAGATATTAGGAACATTCAACTTATAACCCATAGTCACGATTAAGCTAAATGTGGATTTACGAGCCTAATTTGATGCTATTGTAGTAGTAAAATAAATATGCAAAATAAATATGCAAGTAAAGAAATTATACCCAAGCAACTTAGCAATAAATTATGAATCCCTAATTGTAAAGAGGAGAAAGAGGTACTTAGTTGATTCGCAACTAATTTTTAATTGTACCGAAGTGATGACCTAATGAATAGAGTAGCAGGAGTGTCACACAGAGACCTAAAAAATGCAAATATGGAGAGATAGGCTGGACTAGGGCACCTGGAGAGGGACGGGGATTCCCTTGGGTACCCTAGGCCTATTTCTAAGTGCCTAGGTTTGTGGAAAATATCAAGAAACCTCCTCTAGGTGGTTGCAAGGTGTTCGTTGTTAGTCACCTTTGGTCCCTCTGAGGTCACACAATGATCACCGAGGTCGCTGGAAACCTGCAATGAAATATGAACCTACAAAACCCTGGAATAGACATCAAATCCTAGAAAAGAAATACGTAGAATGAGGGGTCAGAATGTTCTCTGCTATCACAATGGTGAAATTATGACTGAGAAGTGTACTACATCTTAGACTCAATGTAGTTCCCTGTGTGTGTGTGTGGAATAGTGCCCTAGGTGGCTCTTGTGCGATCCACACTTGATAGCAAGAAAATAAGCTAGATGTAAAGAAATGTAATAGATGTGTGCATGGAATAGAATGAACTTCCCTCGTATGAAGTGTATACATAATAACCATCCCATGTGTCCCTTGTGATGGTACTATATGGATGTAATGGAGCTCTTAGATGTTCGATGGATGGAACCTGAGGTGATGATAGATAATAATTAGTGCTTGGTCCTTTATTATGATCACATAAATTTATATTTATATGATTCCCTCACTTAAATATCGTAATTAACCCTGAAAAGGCTGACTACCAAAAAGAGATAAGATGCTCAAATATATAGAAAGGACATAAAAAGTGTGATTAAAGTAAAAAGGGGATAGGAGCACCTAGAGGGGACAATGGTGCATGGTGTTGGTTAACTGGTTGGGTGTTGGTGTCCAGTATGATTAAATTTGTAAGTATAAAAAGGTAGACTGAGAAAGTTAAGGTGCAAGACTGGAAGGAGCAACAAAAGACAAAGAAAGGTGGCCAAATACATGGTTCAATTATTAATTTTCTTACTTAGGAATCATATGAATAGTAGTATATAATCAGGACTAGATACTTACCCAAAGTGTGTGATTTTTTGTTTACATTTTCCCCCACTTTATGTTGGTGATCGGAAAGCTCATTAAAATAAAGTAGATAGAGATGCGTAATTGATAACCATGTAGATTGATGATGAAAATGTGTTGAGGGACTAGACAAAGCATGGAGTGATAAAAATGTGAAGCGTGGATGCTAAGGAGGAGAAAGTGAAAAAATTGATGATGAAAATGAACCTAGGGTGGAAACACATGTGTAGATGTCGTTATTTACTTGTTGTTGATGTCAATTTTGTTGTTGTCGTTTTTGTGATGATATTGATGATGTTGACTACCGCTTCTCATATGAATGGAACTGTAAAGAGAAGAACAAACAAGTGGTCAAATACGCATGTATATGTGTAACAAGTATGTAAAAATGTTGAAAATGGAAAAAGGAACATGTACACCTAATCCATGATGAGAAAAGAGTGTAGAAATAATCCTAAAGATGTCGATGAAGGGTGATTATTTTGGGCGATCTCACACCATGGTAGAAGAAGTATAGGGAGGAAATTCCAATGTCATCCTCCAACCTTTAACTGCTTCCCAAATTTGTAGAGTGCTCTGAAATGTTGGTTTTTTGGGAGATCTTATGCCATAGCAGAAGTAGTGTAGAGAGGAAAGTTTGGTGTCATCCTTTAACCTTTAACTACTCCCCAAGATAAAAACACCACTACAGATGGTGTGTACTTGCCCCTAATGTAAATGTCTCAATGCTAAAGGACTCTCTTCCTTGTCAAAAGCCTCTGTGACATGCCGAAAAAATTGTGTTGAACTTTAAAATGTTGAAGATCTACCCTGAGTTATTGGCATCTAGGAAGGACATCATTGTGATAAGGACCCAAGTTTGATTATGATCCCTTTCCAAAACTGAAAACTGAGCTATATTGGTACTATGTTGTGTATAATGCTATATGGGGTGACTGATTCGCCCATATGATGCCCCCCTAAGCTGGGGTGCATGCAGCATCACTAAAGGAGTATGTGGCCCAAAAGAAGACCGACCGATGTGTTGAAATTGTGCCCTACAAGGGGAAAGGGAATGTTCTCACTAGAAACCAAGGCACACATAAACAAAGTGTCTAGGAGACAAGTGTTCGTACAAGCAAAGACAAGCATGCATGGATAAAATGAAATGTAAGATAATACGCAAGTAAACACGTAAGAAGATAATGTAGACCGTGAAAAGTGGGTTACAAACATGGCACATCAGTCATGATGTCACAAGACAATCAAGGCCGTAGTGGCCGCAAACAGACAAGTGTGCATACAAGACAAAGAGAAAAGCCTGCAAACAATAGCAATCAATGATAAACAATGTAACAGAAAACCATGGAAGCACATATCCCTACATAAAAAATGTTGCACATGAAGCACCCGTTAGTCTGTTAGAAAGATAAAAAGTATGTCAAAGTGTGTATAATCTGATAAAGTAATGTTCTGTGAAACAATATTAAACAATAGCACATTTAATGTATGAAAGTGGATACCCCCAAGAGTTGTTGTGGGATTGGTATGAGGTATCACGCCAAGCATCCATGTTTTAGCTAATAGATATGTATAATCTACAAGAACAACTAGAACACAAGTGAACATACATGTGTGTATGATAAAGATAATGACATACAAGATATTTATCTAGCATGTGTAATAAGATAAACATGTAAGCAAAATTAAGAAACAATAAATGTAACCAAGATATGTAGTATGTTGTGGATGAGATGGAATGGAATGTAGTGTTAATGATAGGGCATCATGCCCCCTAAGTGGATGTGTATGCATGCATTGAGGTTCAGTTATCAATGCCCCCATTAGCAGTCAATAATTAACCGTAAACAAGAGTGCATCATCAAGAAATGGTTTCAATGTGTGTACTAATAAGATGTAATCATCAAAGCATAAAATATAGAGTGTGTGAGTGAGTTATTAAACACATGAGTGTGATGAGCTCCATTTGAGATGCATATCCTCAATAGTTGAGTATGGATAGTGGGACTAGAGTGCATCATAAGGTAATGACCATAGTGTGTATAAGTAGACGTAAGAGATATGTAGCATGAATGTGTAGAGTGAATAAGATGCAAAGTATATAGAAGATGTTGTAAGTGAGGATGTCCTAAGTGTATGATGTGTAATGTGTGAAGTGTGTAGTAGATACTGCGAGAAAGAGGTGTAAATAATGGGTGATATGTGAAGAGTATAATGTGTAGTGTGTAGTGTAGTATATTGTGTGAGGTTTATGTGTATATTATGCCCTCAACAGTCAAGTGTGAACCATAGCACAAGATTGCATCATCAGGAAATGATGGTGCAAATGTATCAAGATATGTACGATGAATGTAAAAGACTAGTTAGGATGTTTGTAAGATGTATGATAGTTGATAATGCTAAAAGGTGTGGGGGGAGAAAGTTTCATTCCTCCCCAAGTGTGTGATGATGAGTGTGTTATTCGATGAATGATGTTTGGAATACATAGTTAGCTATGAATATGATGAATTGTAATTGATATTGTATAGCGCACATGATAGTTGATGAAAGATTGTATCATATGCGAAACTAGTGATAGATAGTAATAGATGTATATATGTATGAATGATGATGTAATGGATAGAGATGTTGATGAAGCATGTAATGTGAAGATTAAATGGGTTTCTTATTGTAAGATGTCCCTCAATAGTCATGTAATAACCGCAATAATGTGAGTGTGTCATCAGGAAATGGCGATATGTGCACATATCAAGATTTTCATGTGACAGTCTAGGTGTGGCATGACGAGAAAATAAGACACTTGTTGATGCTAGAGGGGGGTCAAAAGAGGTGTTATGCCTCCCTAAATATGTGGTTATGAGTTTGATATAGTGCCACTATCTAGAAGATTGTCATTTTTCGGATCCAAGCCAACGGGGGCTGCATTAGAGAATTGATAGACAATACTATGAGGTGGAACATATAAATATTTTTTTACGATGTAATTTTCACACATTTATTGCATATTCTTCATCAGTGAAAGGTGTTGGTGGACATCTGTGTGCATACCAACGAGTGATATTTCAAGAATGGTTGGGAGATGAATCACTACTACTAATAATATTGCCAAATGGCATAGGGAAATTAATAAAAGTATGAGTAGAATCTAACGTTCCCCCAATATAGTCAAGCCAAGATTTCCCGAGTGTCAGTGGATAAGTACAAGGGGTACATGATATAAAGACTGCTAAATGGAATACCCGAAGACCATAGGAAGTCGTAATGTGAAAATAGCCATGATAAAGATGAGGTGACTGAGGTGATGGGATAATATCATTGAGCGTCAACTCAAGCCTAGTTAAGCCATCATATGTGCAAATAGTATTGGAGTAAGTAAGATCCACCGGAATGTGATGCCAATAAGAATTTTTTATGAAGAGCGTACATTTGAAAAGAGGTGGCATAGATGCAGACTACTAGGGAGAGGGTGAAATAGTGTCTAAAGTATGGACAAACCCCTGATAAAGTACCATGGCATTAGTAGAAGGAGGGGTCTTGAATTTTTATTCACCTAGACCATCGACCATGAAAGTGTCATTTAAATAGGATTCATCTATATCAATAGATGTGAAATTGAGTTTGCCCAATGTTTCATTAGTAAGTTTAGTAATATTAACTTCATGATCAGAGTCATCAGAATCGTCTATGTTTGCATTTTCATGTTGTATAGCCGCGTTGAGGATATTGGTAGGAGCTTCACTAGATGTAGGAGTGAGAGGAGCCTCAATGATTAGAGTAGTAGTGCTAAGTGGATTAGACACTATGGGTGAGATGGTTGCATTAGTATGAGAAGAAATATCTGAAATGATCAAAGCAACGGAAGAAGACTGTGAAGCACCAGAGTAACCAATGCCATATGTATCAATACTACTATATGGAATAGGTTGTGAAGGAGCAATAGGAATAGAAGTAACAAGGTCTATGCGACAAAATTTGAATGGTTTAGGATCTACAGTAATATTATGTGTGTATCTATATGATAGAAAAGTGATAAGTGAGCATGAGAATCATCAAGTAGCCTTTCTCCGTACTTGACCTCCCGAGGTCATGCCGAGACAGCCGGTGGAAATGAAATATTTGCATATGTGGAAAAATTAGTTGGGCAATCCTATATCTTCGATATGCAATACCGAGATCTGTGAATCCAAAGAAAGGAAGGCTCTTCTAACTTGAACTGGTGTTATAGATTGGTTTAACAATATAACTATTCAGAGGCTCCAATCAATATCGAGCTCTACCGAGATCCTATCTGTTGGTTGTTGGACTCATGGGAAGTGACCTATAGGTGCTTCATATATATTTCCAAACAAGGTCATAAAATTGGTAGTGAGAGGTGTAGTGGATTTACAGGAAATTATAGATGGTTTTCTGGTCTGACCCAGAAAATATTGGCTCAATCGATTTCTACATTCAACACAGAAAGTTGTGTGATGATATCCGGCGGGAGCGGTGAGGATATAAATACTAGTGTACATAAACCAGTGTCAATATTTAATTGGATTGCAGGCCTGTTGGGTTGTGGGACCTGGGGATCACAACCGTGAACTCATGGTTGTTGTGGACCTTTTATGGTCATGTAAAGAATCAATCTTGTCTTTTGACTATCCAGTAGTCATAAGCTTTCTCAGCTTCTATGTTTAGTATCAGGAGTTGTGCACTCTTCTCAGAATACCTCACAGGTGTCCTAGCAACTTGTATGCATAGGCCTGTATCTATGTCAATGAGAAGGTCTCCTACATCTGGCTACAAAACTAATGGATCACAACCAAATGTTTGTTCTCGTTCGGGTTCTTGTATGGTCATATGGACATCCTATCAAGGCAATCTATAGCTAGGTTTATTTGACTAGAACTCGTATGCTTTGTTGTCTTCGATATTTAACACTCTTAATTGCTCACTAATTACTTGCGGGTTTTCTGTTGTTTGGAAGATGTGGATCCTAAGACCTTGATCTATATCAGCTAATGCCATCTAGAGATTCGGCTGGGGTATCATCGGTTCGAATATGTAATCCCTGGGCTCTCTTGGTCCCGTAATAGTCATGCAAGAAATAAACAAACTTAACTGAATGAAATAAACTAACTATGGAAATGAATCTACATTATGCCTATTTTTATATTTTCAGAGATATAAAATTGAATGATTTTGAAGAGCAGCTAATCTAATAAATTCATATAACAAGTAACTAATCTAAGAATAAAGCTAAAACAAGCAAGGAAGCCATATGTAGCTATTTGTCTGTGCACATGTGAGTTGATACAAATATAAATATCTAACTAACTTGATTGAAAGACCTCTAATCTTACCTCAAAAGTGAGAAAAAAATCATAGCTTCTCAGAAGCTATCATTCCCCACAGCTTCCCCAACAAAATTGAAAGAAAGCTTTAACTGAAATGAAATGATTCACTACTCTATTTGATATATTGTAACTACAACTTTGACAATTCAAACCTGGATTCTACAGAACAGAGGCAAATCTAGTTGTATCGTAGCTTTTCCCCTTAGTGTGATTTCTTCATTATTTCATGTTCTCGTGAATCCATAAAGGTGAGAATTTGATAGCGGCAGCAGGAGAAGATATTTGAATAGTGGAAGCTTGGAGGTAAACTGAATGGAATGCAAGTAGGAGAGAGATAGCGCAAGAGAATAGAGCTTGGCAATGCGATTCCTAGCAGGATTGTTACAGGGATACTACAAGACACACCTAAAATTCTAGGACCTATTCTTCCTTTGACGAAATAAAACCTACAACTCTAAACAGAACCGAGTTTGAAATAAACTTAATCTAGAACTAATGTTGTATTATGCTAAGCCAGTTGTTTTGAGAACAACAATGGAACAAAATGAAACTAGAGAGATCTAGTGATCTCTAAACCAAAAACAAGAGGAGACTTGAACTGTGAGGCTTGAGAACTTATGCTAAGTCTAGACCTGTTAAGACTTATTGAGAAACTTCCAAACACACTTAATGATAAAACATAGAGGGAGATGGGCCATTTGTTTGTAAACAAGCTTAGTATTTATAGCATTCTTACTCACCAGAAGGCAAGTCCAAATTTCCATGTTTTATCATTAAAAATGGAGCACTACTATTACCAAGTGGCTGGAAACTCTAAACAAAGCAAAAGTGGCTGAGAGTTACAAGTGTTTCACCTGATTCTTAGATGTTTCTTTGAAGTATTGACAAAATAGATAGGGTAATGGGCGTAGAAGGAATACCTCTTCAAATGTTGGTTGATGGGTTGTTGTGCGTGTATGACTTCTAAATCCATAACTAATCATGAGAGCTTCCTTTTGGCTAGGAGGAACTACCTGTAATGGAAAGCAAGACCACCAGAAAGAGTTAAACAATATGTGTAGTGAACTGCCTAGTGTGTGCTAGTTTCTACTTGCAACTCGGTGTCTAATTATACCAGTCCAACTATCTTGGCTTGTGGTCAAGTTCCTAATTGGGGTGTGACCAATGGATTTGATGAAGTTGAAGCTTCATGATTTTTGTTCCCCGTTATGACACCTTTATTTTCTCTACTTGGATTTAGACTGCTATTGCTAGAACGATTCAGGAAGGATCATTGAAAATATTGAGAGATGCATTTTGAGGAGAAACTAGTCCTTGTTAGGTATTCGATGTGATTGGTATAGAATTTTCTAGAAACATATCTACAAAGAGTTGTCTTTGATCTTCTAGTAAATGCTCCAAGAATTTATTGTAATCAAGTAGCAAGTCCTAGTATCTTGACCTCATATTTTATGGAAGCCAGAGTATAAATTGGGATTATAATTCCATGGTCGTTGGTTTAAATCTTGTTGTGGCCCATAGTTTCGATTGGGTTGTTGATTGTTATAATTTTGATTTTGAGGCTGCTGCCTTTGGTTTTGATATCTATCTAGGCCTCGGGCAGGGCCTTGTGACTAGATTTGTTGTCGTTGTTGCTATTTTTGTTGTTGTTTCTTTGGTTTTGGTGGATGATTAAAATCCACTACACTTATTACCGGAGAAAAGTTATTATTGTTTTGATTATTAGCAATTTTCGGGGTGTTCACAACATTTGGTCTTTGGGCTTTATCAGTGACTCCATCTGTTATAACCCCATAGTTTTTGGTAAGGATTTTAGGTCCTTGATTGGTATTTCCTGTGTTGGGATAAGTAGGTGTTTTGATTGGGAGTGATTAATCTCCCATTTGTTCCATAAGTCTTACAACCACTGTCTATCACCACTTGATCTATTCGGAGAGCACTCTCAAGTACTTCATCATAAGTCCTTAGTGAGAACTTTTGGAATTCTTCCTTTATCTATCTACTGAGAGAATGAACGAATAAATCGCATAGTTCCATTTGATCCATGTTTGGAGAACTTGCTGAAGAGTAGAGAATTGTACGTCATCTTTGAATGAAATGGGTAGTAGATTCATTATGCTCTTGTTTAATGTGTAAGAATTCCCTGATGTTTGTTCTTAACAGCTTGTTCATGTCAAAAGATTTGATGAATTCTGACACAAGTTATTTGAATGAGTGTATCGAGGCTTCAGGTATTCTATAATACCAATCAAGGGCAAAGCCTTTTAAGGTTTTAGGGAATATTTTAGCAACAACTGCATCCCAAGGGAGCAGTTCTCAAATGGTCGTGGCATAGGCCTCGATATGTGCATTTGGATCCCCCTCCCCCTTGAATTTAGGAAAATCAGGAAGAGTTCTTAGAAACATGATGCTTTGTACGGTGAAATCTAAAGGATCTTTGAAATATTCTTAGTAAGTACCTACAGCATAGGTTTCAACCATATACGGTTCCTGTTGAGGGAGTGGAGGTGGAATGGGTTGTTGATATGGCATAGCATATGTATTTATAGGGGTGTAGAAAACCCCTGTGGTTGCGAAAAACATCCCGGGAAAAGAGAACATATCTCCCTGTGGTGATTTTGAATAAATGTTTAAGTAGGGAGGAGTATTGCTCTTATATGGATTGTTTGGTATTAAACCAGGAGGTATCATATTTTCAATTGGAGTAAAGTTTGAAAAGTGGTTTTAGTTGGTGTTTGTTATGGATAACTATAGGATTGTTGAGGAGGCATGCCTAACATTCTTATTCCCATAAGAAGGTCAACCTAGCTAGGATGATGCAGAAGGTTGGGAGTTCATGCTTGCCCTGAGTGTGAAGCTTGATTTGCTTGAGTAATTTCTAGCCCTCTAACCCTTTCAACTAGAGCTGAGATGACTTCAATTGGTAATGATAGAGTATTATGTCGTGGTGGCTGTTGCGGCACCCCTTGAGGTTGTTGAGGGGTATGGTACCCTGCTATGAATTGGTCATTACTCTACCAAGCTTCACCAAGAGTATTCTCCATAGGTGGAGGAATGGGGATATTTTCTTTAAGTAGGGTGTCATGTTGTGTTTGCAAACTTCCTATAGGTGGATACATGTTTTGGAAGCGTTTTTCACTTCTAGCATAGAATGCTAAGTACTCCTCATCCAAAAATGGGAGTGGATCCAACTGTCTACTGATTTGTGGTCTAGACAAAAATCGAGGAGATGAAATGGATTCTCCAATAAACGTCATATTGTTAGAGCCTGAGGGCTCTGGTTGTTTTGTTTGCATAAGTTGGTATAGCTCCTCAATTTGAAATGAAGAACTAGAGCTAGTTCTTTGAGGAGGAGTTTGTGATGACAAGTAGTTTCTTGAGTAATTCAGCCCATGCAGAAAGTGATGGTGACTGTTGTCTACTTTTCTAACCATAATATGCTTCGAGACTTGAGAGAGGTCTATCATATTCATCATATCCCAACATATTCAGGGGGTATATGAATACCCACAAAATAATGGGAAGGATAAAAAGTGGATGAAAGAAATGGAAATGAAAAAGGAGCAGCTATTTGTTTCACGTTGGGTTCACCAATTTTGTACGATAGAAAAGTGACAGGTGAGCATGAGAATCATCAAGCAGCCTTTCTCCATACCTGACCTCTCGAGGTCATGCTGATACAGCCAGTGGAAATGAAATATATGCAGATGTGGAAAAATTATTTAGGCAATCCTATATCTTCAATACACAATAACGGGATCTATGAATCCAAACCAAGGAAGGCTCTTCTAACTTGAACTGGTGTTATGGATTGGTTTAACACTATAATTGTTTAGAGGCTCTAATCAATGTCGAGCTCTGCCGAGATCCTATCTACTAGTTATTGGACTCATGGGAAGTGACCTGTAGGTGCTTCGTATATATTTCCAAACAAGGTCATGAAAGTGGTAGTGAGAAGTGTAGTGGATTTACAGGAAATTATAGATGGTTTTCTAGTTTAACCCATAAAATATTGGCTTGATCGGTTTCTACGTTCAACACAGAAATTCGTGTGATGATATCTAGCAGGAGCGGTGAGGATCTAAATAAGAGTGTACATAAATCAGTGTCAATGTTTAATTGGTTTGCAAGCCCATTGGGTTGTGGGACATAGGGATCACAACCGTGAACTCATGGTTGTTGTGGACCTTTTATGGTCATGTAAATAATCAATCCCATCTTCTGACTATCCAATAGTTGTAATCTTTCTCAGCTTTTATGTTTAGTATCAAGAGTTGTACGATCTTCTCGGAATACCTCACGGGTGTCCTAGCAACTTGTATGCGTAGGCGTGTATCTATGTCAGTGAGAAGGTCTCCTGCATCTGGCTGTGAAACTAATGGATCACAACCAAATGTTTGTTCTCGCTCAGGTTCTTGTATGGTCATATGGACATCCTATCAAGGCAATATATATTTGGGTTGATTTGACCAAAACTGGTATGCTTTGTTGTCTTCGATGTTTAACACTCTTAATTTCTCACTAATTTCCTACAGGTTTGTTGTTGTTTAGAAGATGTGGATCCTAATACCTTGATCTATATCCACTAATTCCATGTAGAGATTTGGTTGGGGTATCATCGGTTCGAATATGTAATCCCTGGGCTCTCTTAGTCCCGTAATAGTCATGCAAGAAATAAACAAACTTAACTGAATGAAGTAAACTAACTATGGAAATGAATCTACGTTATGCCTGTTTTTGTATTTTCAAAGATATAAAATTGAATGATTTTGAAGAGCATATAATCTAATAAATTCAAATAACAAGTAACTAATCTAAGAATAAAGCTAAAACAAGCAAAGTAGCCAGATGTAGCTATTTTCCTGTGCACATGTGAGTTAATACAAATATAAATATCTAACGAATTTGATTGAAAGACCTCCAATCTTACCTCAGAAGTGAGAAACAAATCATAGCTTCTCAGAAGTTATCATTCCCCATAGCTTTCCCGATAGTATTGAAAACAAGCTTTAGCTGAAATGAAATGATTCACTACTCTATTTGATATATTGTAACTACAACTTTGACAATTCAAACCTGGAGTCTACAGAACAAAGGTGAATCTAGTTGTATCGTAGCTTGTCCCCTTAGTGTGATTTCTTCATTCCTTCATGTTCTCGTGAATCTAGAAAGGTGAGAATGTGACAGCGATAGCAGGAGAAGATATTTGAATAGTGACAGCTTAGAGTTAAACTGACTAGAATGCAATTAGGAGAGAGATAGCGCAAGAGAACAGAGCCTAGCTATGTGATTCCTAGCATGATTGTTGCAAGGATACGATAAGACACACCTAAAATTCTATGACCTATTCTTCCTGTGACAAAATAAAACCTATAACTCTAAACATAACTGAGTTTGCAATGAACTTAATCTAGAACTAATGTTGTATTATGTTAAGCCAGTTGTTTTGAGAACAACAATGGAACAAAATGAAACTAGAGAGATCTAGTGATCTCTAAACTAAAAACAAAAGGAGCCTTAAACTATGAGGCTTGAGAACTTATGCTAAGTCTAAACCTGTTAAGACTTATTGAGAAACTTCCAAATATACTGAATGATAAAACATAGAGGGAGAGGGGCCATTTACTTGTAAACAAGCTCAGTATTTATAGAATTCTTACTCACCAGAAGGTACGTCCAAATTGCCATGTTTTATCATTAAAAATGGAGCACTACTATTACCAAGTGGCTAGAAACTCTAAACAAAGAAGAAGCGGCTGGGAGTTGCAAGTGAAACTTGATTTTTCATTTGGTTAAGTGCACCGGAAGGTTATGGAAAAATAAGATAGGACCACCGCCATGTGTAGGGCAGTGGTTATAGGACCGCCACCCTATCCTGGGTGGCAATCACAGGACCACCGCCCAGGCAAGACAGTGGTCATGTAACTGAAAGACCAAAATGCAAGGAAAAGGGGGGCAGAGGTTAAAATGAAGCATACAAAGGTTGGATAAGGCATTTTAGGATGCAAATGTATACTTGGTGAGCTTTTCTGTATTTTGAACACCTTGTGAAGAGATCTAAATCATCATTGGGGTTTCCATAACCTCTTTTTGATAGAACAGTACATACATTTTTGGGTACGTACAGTATCCATTGTGTATGGACTTGATGCATTGGTGTACAGTAGATGGAAATGCTTACATTTCATGAATCCAAGGTCTACCTAGTTATAGATTAAATTGAAATGAAGCATCTATAATGAAGAAGTCTGTGAGGACATTCTTGGGTCTGACTTGGATATGTAATGAAATGGTTCCTAGGCATATGTGAGTAGTTGAATCATATCCCCGAATAAGAGTAGAATTCTTAGAAATTATATTATCGTTAATTCCCAATTTCTTGATAAGGGAATGAGCACATAGGTTGATGATCAATTCATTATCAATAAGTAAGTGTATAATATAAGTGGTGCTGATAATAATGGTGATAAGTAAAGGTGCAAATGGATTTTCATTAGCAAGTGGTGAGAAGGCCACCGAAGAATTATCACTTTCTATATGAATAGAATGGAGGTTAGCCTCCAATGTTTGATGACAATCAGGCGCACTATGCAATAATTTATAAAGGGGTATTTTGGCCAACATATTCTTAAGTTTTTCAATGATATCATAGCCCTTAGAAGCAGAACTAGTAGGAGGAGTTGCATAAGTGATAGGTGGTGGAATAGAAACAGGTGGAGCCGTAAGAGGACGAGTACGGAGAGTAGTTACTATATTTATATAAGGATCATTTGTATGCGTAATAAAGTGAGGAGGATGTTGAGTATGAACTTTCATGAAATTAGCAACAATAGTTTCCAGGCCTAAAATTTTAGTGGATGCAAAAGAGGGATAAGATGATTGAGCCATGACTTGATAAGGTGGAGACATACTTAGAAGTAAGGGTTGGATCATTCGGGTTCACCAAAATGATTAAGTTAAATGTGGATCTATGATCCTAATCTGATGTTATTGTAGTAGTAAAATAAATATCCAAGTAAGTACAGAAATTACACCCAAGTAACTAAGCAATAAATTATGAAACCCTAATTACAAGGAGGATAAAGAGGTACTTAGTTGAATCACAATTAATTCTAAACTATACCGAATTGATGCCAGATGAATAGAGCAACAGGAGTGTCGTACAGAGACCCAGAAAAATGTAGATTTGGAGAGATAGGTTGGACTAGGGCACCTAGAGAGGGAGAGGGACATCTGTGGGTGCCCTATGCCTATTTCTGGAAAACTGGTTCTACAAAAAAAAAATCATGAAACCTCCTCTAGGTAGTCATGAGGTGTTCATTGTTAGTCACCTTTGGTTTCTCTAAGGTCACACAATGATCGCTGAGGTTCCTGGAAACCTGAAATGAAATATGAACCTATAAAACCCTCAAATAGACATCAAATCCAAAAAAAGAAAGATGCAAAATGAGGGGTTAGACTATCCTCAACTGTCACAATGGTGAAATTATGACTAAGTGTTGCAATACATCTCAGACCCAATGTAGTTATGTGTGTGTGTGTTTGTGTGTGGAATCATGCCCTAGGGGACTCTTGTGCGAGTCACACTTGATAGTGAACAAATAAGCTAGATGTAAAGATATGTAATACATGTGTGTATGGAATAGAATGAACTTCCCTCCTATAAATTGTATGTAAAATAACCAGTCCTTTTGTCCCTTATGATAGTGTTATATAGATGTAATGGAGCTCTTAGATGCTTGATGGATGTAATCTTAGGTGGTGATAGCTAATGCTCAGTGATTGGTCCTTTATTATGATCACATAACTTTATATTTATATAATTCCCTCACTTGAATTTCCTAATTAACCCCAAAAAGGTTGAATACCAAAAATATAAGATGCTCAAATATCTAGAAAGGACCCAAAATGTGTGAGTAAAGTACAAATGAGACAGGGTTTCCCAGAAGAGATGAGGGCGCTTGGTGCTAGCATCCTGGTTGGGCGTCGGTGTCTAGGACAATAAAATCCGAAGTATAAAAAAGTAAAATGAGAAAGTAAAGGTGCGAGACTGAAAGGAGCAACAGAAGAAAAAGAAAGGTTGCCAAAGACATGGGTTAGTTAGTACTTTTCTTACTTATGAATCATATGAATAGTAGTATATAATCAGGACTAGATAATTACCCAAAGTGTGTGATTTTATGTCTAGAAGTCCTTTGGTTAGAATATGGTCTTAATATAATAGCATGGAGATCATATAATTAGCTTGCATATAGTTAATAACATTACCTTTCATGAATACTCATAGTTCTAATAGGTAAATTCTTGTCTTTTATGGCAAAATTATGTTGATCATGTATATAGAGATCATAACTTCTCATAAATCATGGTGCTTAGGAGTTATATTCAAATGCCTAACTTTGTTCACACTTATGTACCCTTCCATATGTATTCATAAAATGATTCTCTCTATTGATAAGGATCCAAACTCTTCTTATCTCCTTTATTTTTTCCAAAATGATCAAACTGGAGAGCATAGATGTGGGAGGAGGATAATTAGGATGTTATAGGAAATTGGAGGATCATGTTTTAGTTGTCCTAGCTATGTCTTAGTTGGAAAAAAATCATTACTATTCTTTTTTGTAAGTTGAGAGAATAACTCAATAAGGAAGATAGGATAAGTCTCAAGTTAGATGGGAGATCATATAGATAGATATTTTTTTTGAACATGATAAATCCAAGGAGGAATAGGACGAATATCTCCATAGAAAGAAGGAGATTATGAAGGTAGAGTAGAGTTAGCATGCATGGATTAAAGAAGCTCATAGAAGACAAGAAAATAGGTGTTGGAGGAATGAATTTTGTAATGATGTAGACCCTGTTAGTGATCATGAACATGGAGCATAAGTAGAGTAGAAGAGTTATCATGTTTTGACTTAAGCATCTAAAGACAAGATTGTGGGTATTCATAAAATCAGCTAATGTTCATGAGCCAAATTATTTCATTATAAGGTAAAAGGCTATATTGAATGGTTCTTAGAATCTTAAGATCACTAAGATCATATAAGGATAAAATACAACTTGTTTCAGAGTATATTCATCTTGCTTCGGAGTATATTCTACTTGCTTTGGAGTGTAGTCTATTTGCTTTAGAGTGTAGTCTACCATAGTTGATATGTCATGAACATAGATATGTCAGGATAGACTTCCTTCATATGGATTGAAATAATAAATCCTCTTGGGTATGACTTATTTTCCACAATGAATCATTGGATCTACTTGCAAGTTTGGTCCTCCATGATGACTTATACCAAACAATGCACAGTCTAATAAGAAGGCTTAGAACTCTGTCATATCCTTGGTAAATGTATCCAAACTAGAAGTAAGGGAGAATTAATTGTAACTCTAAGCTTATATAATATTGTATTTTCTTTTATTGTTTATTTTAAAATCTGATTTTGGATTTAAGATCAATGTATCATGGAAGCATCCACAAGAATATTTAAAATAGGTAAAATGACCTATTATGAACAAAGATATCATATCATATCAACTCTCAATTTATGATCTACATATCAAATCAACTCTCAATTTCTTAGTAATTCATGATATATTTTGAGTGATTATATTGATGTTTATGAATTTTTCATAATTTTGTTTTTGTATCATATCTTGAATGCATTGAACAATTATGTTATAATAGTGAAGAGATGTTAGGACTTCTAGTTGTAGGTCTTGATACAAGGTTCTGGTTTAAAATTTGTAGACAATATTGGTGTGGTAAGCAATACATGTGTGTGTGTGTGTATCTTCTTGATTTACAGGGATGTGCATGTGGTGATTCTTAGCTCTTGAGTTTGTATTGTAAGGTTGTCTCCAATTTGAGCACAAGTATTTGAATTTGATATGTTGATCTTGCATGAATGCATGAGTGTGTGTGTCTTGGAGGTTGCACAAACTATGATAGTCATGGTAGCAGAGGTTACATGTGATCAAGCTACAGTCTTATGAGGAAGAAAGGTTTTAAGTATTGGCAAGGACGTCTCTGGTTTGTGATTTTGACTCTAAAGATAGTTATCTTATAGTGCTTAGCATTATGGTAATAATCCATGAACCTCATCAACCCATTTAAATATTTTACAACGTGGAGGGGAGAAGTATCAACTAAAAGAATGAATACAGAGACAATAGACCATGTCTCCTAGTCTTGAATAGTGGAATATGAAGACAAATCATGAAATTTAGAAGAGAAATGAGCCTACTGGTAAGATCAACCTAAATATATTGACCAAACAAATCTCAGGTGAAAATTTTAGAATTTGAAACGAATTATTGTTCTTCTTATTTCTAAATAACCCCTACTGAGTTAGTGGGGAGGTTATCTAGGGTATTAATGAGGGTTTGAGGTTTTGATGCTTGAATCACTGAGATAAGACTTGAAATTTTCTAGGAATGATTTTGGGAATGTTGTTTAAGAGATTCAAAAGAAAATCTAATATTTTAAGGGTGAAGTTTTGAGTTATGGTTGACAGTGTGTTGAGATAGTGAGAATGCATAGTCAATGGCTAATCTACAGGGCCATTTTACAAGGAAAATATGATGTATGATTAATATTTCAAGTGAAGTGTAATTTTCATAGCTTCTTGCACAAAATGATGGTGGAAATAGCTTCATTTAAGCACCACAAACATGAGCAGATGGTTGTATAATTTCTATAAATTCAGTATTTAAGGACTCTTCGAGGTTAGAAGACACTTCCTTAAGATGAAATTTCCAATTTGAGCTAAGTAAGACTGATTTGGGATATAAGACACTACAATTAATGATTCTTGGAGTAAGAATCCAACTTTTATGGGTGCATATGGGCATGAAGAATTCAAAACACAATGTATGAGGTCAGAGGTGGAAGGTTGTGCTTGAAGGTACCAAAAGAAAACATGCTAGAGTTGTTGCCACTTAAGGGTTAGTCAAGGCAATTTACAACTGAGGTAAGAAAATTGTTCCTTAAGCTTGTAAAAAATCATTTTGAGTGATGTTATAACCCTCCCCTATAGGTGTCTAATCAAAGAAGATCAAGTTGACATAGTGAATGGAAAATGATGACTTGGTTTTAGTATGCTCTAGCTTGAGTATGAGATGATTTAGTTTCTCTAAATTCATAATTGAGTGGATTGAAGCTAAGAAGGGTGCTAAATGAATGAAAAATCATATTTCTCTACATCACAGTCCCAAATACATACATAGAAAACCAAAACAGAGAACTTGGAGGAACATTTACAAAGAAAGGTATCTTGAGAAGTTGCAAGTAGTTAAAACAGGTTAATGAGTATCCTATAAGGTGATTGGTTTTCCCAACTATCCATCCTATCTGAATTTATACAAGAATAACTCCATTGTAATGGTTACTAGGAGAAGTGACAAGCTAAGAGAGTGTTAATAGAGAAAAGGGACTTAGGGAGACAGTTGAGAAACAAAAAAAATTCTACATTATTGGATGCCTCAACGATATTGGAAAATGGTTTTAGTAGGTTTATGGAATCTATAAATCTCTCCAACCTTGAGTGTACTAGAATCAATTTCTTAAGAATCCATTCAAAGACAGTTTTGCATAATAGAGGGAAACAAGAAATTTTGATGATTTTAAATCACTCTAATGGTGAAATTGGTATAGGGGGAGGTTAAGAACATGTTGATGAGGTTGGTGTAAGGCATTAAGATTGAAAATCAAGAGTTTTCATAATTGTGACTAAGTGGGAGCTTGTCAAGAAAGTTAGTTTTGAAGGCATTAAGAAGCATTATTTGGGTTTTGCAATCATTTCTAATTATAGTAGTGTTTGAGATTCGTCTTTTCTCTACATCAAGTAGTTATTAAATTGTTTATTTTTTTCTCCTTTAGTAGTTTTATGTGTTTCAAAATGTAAGAACTTTAATTTCAAAACTTCATATTCCAGCAAGTGACCTTTTATTTCAAGCATTGTGTATTTACAATTCACCATTTCAAATTCTTGTTAAGAGTGTCCAATTCTGCAAGATAGATTAGTTAGATTTTGTAAATGAGTGATTTCTTGTAAGCCTAGTCTAGACTTTGAATCCTGCACTTAGGTTTAGGAACCCCCCCCCCCAAACAGATAAGTACCACAAGAAATTGTTATAATGACATCAACTTTATGCTCTAATCAATTTTATGCATACACAATAAACTAATACCACATTAAACATTGAATTTTATGGACCAACTTACAATCTCATTTTTTAAAGAAAAAATGGCATGTCTGAATGTGTATACATATAGTCTTAACTTTGAGAGTCATATACATAAAATTTAGAGATAAAATTTCCACTATACAATGGGGTTAACAATAATGATGTTACCAATTTTGATATGAAGATCAAATGTTTTGAATATGTAGGACCAAATAAATGTAGGACAAAATAAAGCATAGATATAATGAATTAAAAATAATGTTTGAGATGCCCCTTAAATAGGGTTATTCAAATATTTAAGACTTTTGCACATCTCTCCATCGTATAAGCTACAAAAAAATACCATATACCACCATTATCAGATAAAAGATCAGAAAATAGACCCATAATACAATAAAAGTAAAATTTGTAAAACACAAAACACACATAAAACAACATTAAGCATTATTTTTCATAAACACGATGAAGTGCCATGAAGCAATATTTTTCGTAATCACACTACAACCAGACTGTGTAAACCACATAACACACCAAAAACAACATTAAGCATTATTATTCATAAATATAGAAATACCCTCAAGATGCATTCAATGTTCCAAAAGAGAGCCGACAACATGGATCTTGAATTTCGGTCAATGGGGTTGTCCCTGTGATTCACAAAAAACAAAATTGAGTGTTTTGAATTCAATTGAATACATCCTATAATCACATAATAGTGATACTCACCCAAATTCTTTGTTATAGCTTCACAACTCTCTTTGATTGTTGTACCAAACCGTTTGTTTTTTTTTCTTAAGTAGTTTTCTTCCATGATTTATGTAAGGCAATGTATACCCCTCATTGTCATGACAGTAATTGTTTAAATCCTCCACAATGACCTCATTTTCCTTCCTCTTTTGAGTTTTATTGCTTTTTTTGAACCATGGCCACAAACGGGTGGTAGAAGAGACATTTCTGAATCTATAATGAATTCAAATAGCAATGAACTAGAATCATGTAAAAGCTTCTCAATCTACTGCACACAATCTCCAAAAGAAAAAATCTTTTCATCAGTGTCTGGCACCATATCCAACAATACTTTCAAAAAATCTTTATATTGGTTGAGCACTTGAAATACATTATCATGGTTTCTATCATGTTGTTTAGGACTGAGGTATTGTATTTCCTATTATATATTATCATCGCCCTCAATTTTCACAAAATAAAAAATTTCCTTAGTAATTGTAAAATAGTTGACATAACAAACACTATTTAGTAATATTAAAATATTTACTATCAATGATAATGTGGGGGTGCTCTGATGCAACTTATTTAGGTGCATTGCATTCAACTGATTCCACAACGTGAACATCGAGGTCAACTATAATGATAATAATAATTTTATTAATGTATAATTAATTTTTTTCAGCATAATAATGATACAACATAGATGAAATAATGAAACGAAAAAATACACCCTCCCCATTGAAATTTAGATCCCTTGTAGATGGACTACCATTGTGTCCCCTCTGAAGTTGCAACACCTTCAAAACATGTTTGCATATGTTGCCTCGAGTAACCCAAGGACAGTCACAAACATGAAAATCTTGGTCGAATATCTGAACCAAATACCATCGGTCCCTAGATGTTTGACTTTTAACCATGTAAGACCTAAGAATGTTATGGTTAGCACAAAACTCACTATCAGGTATTTCTCTGGCCCTCTCATTGGCGGTTAGAATTTCCTTCTCCTTCTTATAATTTGTCAAGAATCTCGATACTTGTACCTTCCTCTTGTTTTTGTAATGTGGTTCAAATCAAAACACCAATGTGTATAACAACCAATCCATTATCCTTGTGCATTATTTTCTTCAATCACACAAGTATCGTGTCTTCAATAAATAATGATATGATTCTATGGATGCATTCATATCCTGATTGGCATGGATGAAGTTACAGAAATGTCTTTACCACATAGCTACACACGGAAACATTACAACCATTAGAAATTGCTAAATAATTGTTAACTCTACACATAGCTACAAATATAATCATATGTACTTAACACTTACTAATATGTCCCTCTTATAGCTACGTCTTTATGAAATACTCCATAAACAGTGTCTCCTCCTTAAAATCCTCCATGAATTTGTCTATGAGGAAAAATTCATGTGCTCATTATCATTGATGGTGCACATGATTTTGCCTAGTATCTAAAACATAAATTTCCCCACCTCCTTCTTCATATATCTGTAAATAAATTTTACAAGACAATAAGTGATGTAGAAAAACAAAAAATCAACCCAATCCTGTAAACATTGTATCACAAAATGAAGAAAAAAAAAAGTGTAAATATTCTTTAGCCAAGCCCTACGAACATGCCATATGCATAACAAGGCACGACAACTGAATACAACCCTAAGACACAAAGAATGTTGTTTGTAAATTATGTGCATTAAATTAACAAAATAAAACATTAGTAGATTTGTACCTTATAACTTTAATTTTGAAAGCCGCATCATCTGTAATGAATGCATTGACATGTCAATCCATCCTTTTCCTTTCCCCCTTACATAGACTTCAGTAAACCATAGATATATGTCATCCACTTTATTACGGGACAAAACTTCCCATGCAATGAGAATCCCAGCCTCTTACTCGTCAAAAACAAGAAGCATGTACAATTGGTACTAAGGAAAATGTGTACGTGAAAATACAGTTAGAATGAGAATGACTTAAACAATTATATCCAAATATCAATTATGATTTGAAATGAGATAACAATTTCCTTACCCCATATTTATTAGTTGTGAATGTGGAATACATTACAATGATGGATTTGTGTGAATGAAGAACCATCATTTCAAATATCCATAATGTTTAAAGGCCCATAATGAAAGGCGTGTCAGTCCCACATGGCCTCTAATAATAGAAAAATGTATCCCTTTTTGTGACATGCCACAATTTGATACTACTGTTGTCGTGTTGGTTCTTATAGGATCGAATGCACTTCACCCTCCTCCATGCATTCAACACATATTTCCTGGTTATACATTCATCCCTTTTGTTGATAATCCTTGCCAAATCTGGATTCATGTAGTGCATTATAATAATGGTTTCAATAGATATACCAGAAAGAAAAAGAGATTTAATGTATTTCTTACATTCAGTTGATAAATTATGAGGGAAACCACTTCTTAGATCCAAGCTTGTTTCCTTTGCACCATTGCAAAACTCGCCATTCTTATCACAATGATACATATAATTATACATAATATGTGCCATGTCTGGTGTACCAAACATAACCCTCACATTGAAATGGCACTGGCATCCACATTCTTCTGAAACCTCCTTATTCTTTCACTAGTAGGTGGTTTGTTCATGTTGTTATCAGGGACATAAGCACACCAATAACTAAAATAAAAGGAAATGCATTATGATATTAGGTATGGAATATGAAAAACGTGGCACTAACATATGTGAACACTATTCCTAAGGAATACCAAATAAAAAGTTAATATAAATAAACCTGCAATACATAATGGTAGCATGTGGTGTTGTTCCTTCCACCGTATCTGTGGATATACTTTTCTTCTTGCATATGAATGTCATCTTAGTGATATCAAGAAGGCCTTCCTTTAATAAATGTGTCAAGAAATGCTAGATGGATTTTCACACAAAGATCCAAATGATTATTATCTTTTCCAATCGGTGTTCATTCAAGATCATCTTGTGAAAATGAGATTTCTCATTTCCCACATCTTGAACATCTAGGGAAAACAATTGTTCATAATTTTTCTTTCACGGTATCCTAAACAACATAATGTAAATAAAAATATATAATCAATAAGCATGGTATTGAACATATCAGTATATGATGAAATATGACCAAAAAAACATAAGTATTACACTCTTAAGATATTTGTAAAAAAACATGCATAAAATGATATGCAGACTATGTTTTTTTGTAAACAAAAAGCACCGTAATATGATACAAGCAATATCAATTTTCTAAACACGTATTATGTGCATATGTGACAAATGATGCAAACACCGTAATAGTATATTAATAGTAAAAATATGTGGTATACACAAGATGTCATGTTTTTGCGTATGTGACAAATGATGAAAACACTGTAATAGGATACTTGTAGTGAAATTCTGTGGTATACACAAGCTTTCATTTTTGTGTATATGTGACAAATGACACATACACCATAATACAATAGCAGTAGTGAAATTATTTGGTATGCACAAGTTGTCATTTAATGTGTGTATGTGACAAATGATGCTCAGCACTGTAATATGATACTTGGAGTGAAATTGTGTGGTATACACATGATGTCATTTTTATGCGTATGTGCATATTTAACATACGATGCAAACACCCTATTTCTTATTTTAGTTTCCTCTAAGTACTAAGTATTATAGGTTTTTTTATTGTTCCTGAGTGTTTTCTTTGTCCTGAGTGTTTTATTTGAAATTCATTTTATGGAATGAGTTAATTAATTAAGATCATTATCTTATAGGACATAAGTGTTTTATTTATATTCCTTCAGAGTATAGTCTACTTGCTTCGTAGTATAGTATACTTGCTTCGGAGTATAGTCTACTTGCTTCAGTATAGTCTACTTGCTTCGAAGTATAGTCTACTTGCTTCGACGTATAGTCTACTTGCTTCGGAGTGTAGTCTACCATAGTTGATATATCATGAACAGAGATATGTCAAGACCATGTGATTCATTTAAAGGAGGCTATTTCTCTAGGTATGGTGTGTAAAGAGTCACCATGGGTCCAAAAAAAGTCAGTTATGGATCCAACAAGAATATATATAAAAGAAGGAATTTGAGTTAGAGAGGATTTAGTTGGGGGAAAATAGTGAGAGGAGGACCTTCTGAGGAAAGTAGAGAGAGTGATGAAGAAAAATTCTTTGAGACTGAGGAGGGGAAATTGATAAGAGTGTGAGTTTTGTATAAATAATGGCATTTTGTATGAAATTGAAGATGAATAAATTAAGGATTTGTTCTTGAATGTGAAGCTCAATTATTTTTGTATGCATGTTTGCCTTGAAAGTTAATTATTCTTCTAGTCATTGAAACATTGAATCGTGAAATGACTTTGCATGTTAGTTGATTAGTTAATTCAATCCAATGTGACAAGGTGATTCCTTGTTTTGGTTAGTTAGAAGCAACTTTCAATTAAGCAATGATATATTGTGATTGTGGAAGCATTGCAAAGGTGTAAAGAATGAGTTTGTGAGGATATTATGCATGAAGCTATTTTAAAGGAGAATATCAACCTAGGAAAAACAGATACATTGCTCTATTTTATTATTTAAGGTGCACTATGAGACTGTAATTGTCATCTATAAATTGAAAAAATCTAAGCATGAGTTGATATGCACTTGTGATTAGATATCATTATCATTCCAGTTTAGAGGAATGCGAGGAAGCTTTGTTACAAGTTGCAAGGGTGAAATAAAAGTGGTTTAAACTCATGCATGTCTACATCTCTATCCTATACAGTCTAGGAAAGAAGAAATGAGTGTTCTTTCAAATTTTCACAGTGTTATTTATGCCGAATGGTAAAGAACTAAGGAGGAGTATAGTGAAACAGACCCCTGGGTAAAGTTTTGGGTCTTGAATATATTACTATAGGGAGTTTTCAAAATTTAGACTCTGGGGTAGACACATGCCTTAGAAACCCTCTAACTAGGGTTTGGAGGTTAAAAATCCATTATCTCTCGAATACACCCATGGAATTGAGTATAAATTTTTACAAAATTTCATCACCGTGTGATGTAAGTGTTTATTGAGGTTTTTACTAAAAATAATTAGTTCTAAGGAAGATGTTAATGGCAGTCTCTTCAAGGATAGCGAACACAGGTTAGAAGGCTAATGGGTAAGACCATTTAACAAAGGATCCTAGGTCAAAATGGCGGAGTCATGATATGAAATTTGGTGCACAGAGGAAACTTACAAATGGGAGTCCAAGAATTCTATTCTTTTGTCTAGAAACCTCTTGTACGGAAGTTTATGATTCAATTTTCCTGATGACAATGTTAGTAGGAAGATAGTGAACTTGTAGAGGAAAAGAGGGATAACATACATCTTAATGGTGGCAAAGGATATTTTGAAGAATATTTGGGTTTTTGTTGGGTATGTTTGGGTAGCTTCAACTATGACTCATGTAAGAGCATTGTCTCAAGAACACTATAGGGTAGTTTTGGATATGTGAGGGGTTAATGGGTAAGTTGATCTTTTGGAATCAATATAGTGATTGGTTAACAATTTTTTTGTGTGTTGAAACAAGGTAGGAATTTGAAGAAGATCCATCAAAGACTTCAAGAGAAAATTTTGTTTGATTTGGAGGTTAAAGACCAAGAAGTCTAGTGAAGACAAGTATAAGAAATGCAAGAGGAATTGAAGCTTCGTGGGTTGAGATATTTTGAATGGATATAATGACATTTATTGCAGGCCATTGCCACATGGTGGAGTGATTAGTAGAGTCATTTAAGATGAGTTTGGTCAAAATAGAAAGAATAAGATGAGAATGCTTAGAGAGAAAGGGAGGAAGAGAGCCTTGTAGTATGAAAATGTTGAACTAAATAGATAGAAACTCTGTTTTTTGTAAGGAATTATATGTTGTCTTCTTTATCATGAATTTTATGTATGTGTTAAAGTTGGACATTCAGTGATCATTCTCCAAGAACTCATAGGGAGTGGATGGAATTCACTAAATAGTGGGTGGAATTTTGAATTTGTTTGCATGACTCATAGTATCCTCGAATGGTGATGTATTGTTGAACTTATTTAGTGGTAGTCTTGTTGTAGAAGATATTTAGATCAATTAATTTTACCTTTGATGTTATTTAACCTATTCTCCAATTGTGAGTATGTTGTTCTTGATAATGCACGCAAACATGACCGAGACAAGTAGCTTGAAAGATTTGAAATGGATCTCATTGATCAAAGGATGAATGCATGTTAGAAGGTCTTATTTTAGGAGAAAAAAGTA
This sequence comes from Taxus chinensis, assembly GCA_019776745.2. NCBI lineage: Eukaryota > Viridiplantae > Streptophyta > Pinopsida > Cupressales > Taxaceae > Taxus > Taxus chinensis. The sequence continues at coordinate 658,751,085 of CM034147.1, read as the reverse complement.
AATTGTTTGAAGGTTCAATGCATGCAGGTGAAGGAAGCTCATTGAAGAACACGTAAAATGCAATTGTTTGGAGGAAAGACACCTTACTGGTAAAATATAAGTTGAAGTGGGAAATGCAAAAGACTTTTGGACCAAATTTAGAAACTTGAATTGAAAATTAGTGAAAGATATACCAAAAGATGTCTTCTCGAGCTAGACTTAGACTCGCCTAGGTTTTTAAGAGAAAATGTGTACTAAAAACCCCTAAACAAGGAATCTTGCCTTGAAATTTGGAAGTAATCAGCCATGAAATGGTCCTTCAACAGAATCAAAAATAAATTTGAGATTTAATTAGTGAAATTTGTAAATAATGTTGACAGTCTTCATTAAGGACAGTGACATAGTTTAGAAGCCTAGTTGAGAAAGGCATGTTAACAAAAGAAGTGGGGCCTAGGAGTGGAGTTAGATCATGAAACTTAGGGACAACTATAACTCCTTAATGTGTGCCCAAATATGCATATATTATGCTTGAAAAATTCATACAAAAGGAAGTTAGGAAGGTAAAAGGAATTGTCCCAAGTTTAATAGGCCTAGAGTGAGCCTAGAAAGAGGAAAGTGTGATAGGGAGAACAAGAGGAGTAAGGTTTTAAAATTTTACACACACCATGAGGTTGATAAAGGATCTTGGAAGGAGTTAATAGATTTTTTTGGGTAGCTATAGATGTCTCCAACTATGGAGCATGCAAGAATGATTATCTTAAGGGCATCTAGTAGTCAGTTTTGACAAGAAGGAAAGTTTAAATTTTTTGAGTAATTTGAGTCAAGTTTAAGATTGGTTGAGGTGATGTGATAAGGGTTCTAGGAATTGAAAGGAGCTATTGAAGGTAAGAAGAAAGAAGTTGTTTGATGAAACCAGAAAGCTAGTGAAGGGAATTGAAGGGGGCAGTTTGGACAAAAGGGTAAGAGTGATTGTTTCTTTCACTTTGATTCATTAGGATGAATGCTTTGATGATGATACTGCAGGGTATTGCACATAGGTTTCATTTTGTGCATATGTGACAAATAATGTAAACACTGTAATAGGATACTAGTAGTGAAATTTTTTGGTATACATAGGCTTGTCATTTTTGTGTGTATATGCCAAATGACGTAAACATTGTAATAGGATACTAATAGTAAAAATATGTGGTATACACATTGATTTCATTTTTATGTGTATGTGACAAATGACACCAACACCATAATAGGATGCCACTACGGAGTGATAGGATTTCACTTTATGGTCACTCTTAAAACATGTTATATGTTTTGCCAATGCAAATAGCTCTCCATGGATTTGGAAATACCCCGCCAGTATAGGAGGTTTGGATGTTTTTTTGGAGAGGATGGTGATTTCCATGGATCACGAGACTCCTATGGACTATGGATCAGATGTGTGGGTGTCACTTCCACGTCATGTTTCCCCTAGGTTGGTTGATTAAGGATGAAGTGATAGTCACTTTGGTTGGAAATTTTCAAGATCATCCTAGGATGCGAGAGGCGATTATACATGGGTGTTTGATTCGGGATTTAAAAATTTAAGGTTATATGATGGTTAAGAGTGTTCACAAGCAAGATGGTGCAACAAACATACAATACACACCCTAACTAGTCAATTTGGATTACAATATAGCCATTTTCCGCTTGCAATACCACACACCCATGGTGGTGTCATAATTGGCTCTCCACCTATGTGTCAATGTGGGGTCGGATAGCGAGTGATCATAATAGCTTGATCTGTGGCCAAAATCTTGCCTAACCTAGGATATACGAGCTTACTATTAGTGCAAAATCGCAGCACCCCCGAATGGCCTGATTTTGAAATGGGGCATTCAGTGTGATTGCACAACATTAGACCATCTCTCAAGTTGTGGGACTTGCGGACCTGAGATGGACCTCAAGAGAAGGTTGGTTCCTGCTTCCTAAACTACCTACCACAAGCTACTCAGTTGCAATCACAACTAATCTAATCTAAATCTAACCATTCCAAGGGGATAGGGAGAGAGAGAGAGAGAGAGAGAGAGAGAGAGAGAGAGAGAGAGAGAGAGAGAGAGACTGAAGGAGAGCCTACACTAAGTGGTGATATTCACCACGAAAAATTACAGTGGCTGATCAAGGAGAAGATGCTAACTACACTGAATTGGAGAGAGGCTCTAGCAAAGGAGGGGGTGGACATAGATCTCACCACAAACAACTAGAGACTGAATGCCACACATGAGTTATTTCACCACCTCAAGACCCAATATAATACATCAGCTCCTAGAACTTGTAAACATAAATATTAGAGTATGCACTAACTATATGAATTCCTGAACATGATGAGAGGTAGTGAAGAGACAATGGGAAAACTGAGCCAGGGATGGATACCGATGCATCACAAAAAATAATCTGGTGATTGCTCCAAAAGTTAATCACGGTACATCATCAGTGGGAAAGGGGAATGAAAATGGTCCATTACAGAGCCATGCAATGGAGGCTTAGTACTCCACATTCCACACTAAGACCATAAAGAGATAGGTTTTGCAGGAGATGAGACAATGACCAACAACCATGAAATGGTCCCCCTCATTTACTAATGGTATAGGACAGAACCACAGAGATGAAAGGTTTTCAAGAAATCGTTACCCTTCTCCAACCACCCCTGGAAGATCAGTGCAAATCTACTATGAAAGCTCAACCACCAACCATCACATGCCCCCTACAAGGAACTACCATAGGAATATTTCAAGTCTACCTCCATACTATGTCTATTTGGTGTGTTAAAGAAGGACAGAAAGGAAATGGATCAAATCAAATCTGAGTGGTTGAAGCAATCGATGTGAATTTTGCACTTAATGGAACATTGTAAACTGAAGCATTTTCCTCATTTTCACCCATCAAACCTGCTGACCAAATAAGATTTATGTGGCTTCGTCATTGGTGACTGATGAGAGATCGTTGAGATGATTTGCCAATGGTACCAAACTATGTTGAATCTATCCTCACGACTGTCATGCTTAGTATACGAAGTATTCAGAGCCACTATCTTCGTGTACTTGTGAATCTCCATTCTCATATCCTTCTCAGAAATGGCAAATTGGACTTGATTCATTTGAGTTTTCAACTAACGGATATCTGTGGGCCCGAAACTCTACAAAATGAAGTTGTATGTCACCTTTTGCTTACAGAATGCAAACATTATAACAAACCTCCCTCAGCCCCACATGCCCAGAAATTCACTTTTTGTCATTTGGCTTTTTACAAACCTCCTCGTTTCTTCATGGACCCATACTTGCAAACTGTGCCATTTTGCCTCAACTAGTGAGAGCTGATATCATATATTCCAATGAGTTGCCCCGCAGACCTGCCGACCCACTTTTACACTTGGGAAAACATTTCCTCCATTTGGCCCCGCAAACTATTCACATTTTCCCAATAGATTTTGCATCTTTGGTCATCTAGTGATCCAGCATTTTCCACTTCTGGTAAAAGTCTGTCCCCAGGACCGCCAGCCGTCTTTGACTTGAAACATGGCTGGACATTGTAGAGCTAGCGCGGGTTTGGGGACCTCATTTTGGATTTAAACTTTTGTAAGTTTTGCTAAGAGAGACACGTGGATCCTTCCCCGGCTTTAGCTCCAAATTTATTTGTTCAATTTTGGCTAAGTCCCTTTCATGAGATGATTATCTGGGGATCAACATATGTCTAACCCGAGACACGTGAGGAGAGCTCAGACGCAATAATGGCTTTGGCTTTATCTATCTCTCGTTTCAGATTTTACCAATTTGAAGTTGCATCTGTAGGTGTAACACATGGCACCTTTCCATCTACTATCCTCCATAGATTAGCCAATTCAGAGTTGGTTCAACTTTTGTAGCTTCACTAACCACGTGGTGGAAGTTGAGCACTAGTTCAGTTTCCTTCCAGTGGGCCATGTCTTTTGAATTTGTGCCATTGAGGCATGTGGCACCTTCTGAAAATGGCTCTGCTTTGCTCCCAGACTTTTAACAAAATGCGAATGGCCGATTCTGCCCCATAAGCACTTCTTCTTTTTACGGCGCTGGGACACTCGAGTTAGCCGTCCACAGACAGTTATAGAGGTTACAATGTCCTATAAAATGGGCATAATCACTAATCTGAAGCTTCATACATTTGGACGATTAAGGAGGCTCAGCGCACATTGGTGAAGAACCTACCTTAATTGATGTCACCACTCGTTAGAATTCAAGAGGAAATGAGGATTCTATGAGTACTATTGTTTGGCCACGTAGTCAACTCGTATACAGCTAAATCATGATTAATTTTGAGCGAAACTTCCTTATTTTCCGTCCTATGATGCCTTTGGTTAAACAAAAACTATAGGAAAAATTGATTTTTCCCCCCTATCAGTCGAATTTACTGCTTCATTTCAAGTAATGCCTTCTCCAATCAAGATTTGGCTGATGCAAAGAAACTCACGTGAATTTGGGGAGAGCATAGTTGTATTGCATGACAAAGAGAAACCTTAGATTTTCGATTGTGTGGGGTCACGTTTGATCAATTTTGCCGGGGGGAAATCTTATTGAGATAACACTTCGCTAGGGTGAGTACCCGATATACCTTGCGGTGTGTGGGGCCCAAGTATATAATCTGCAAGGATGTTTTATGAGGCATGGGTATTGTGACATGGAAGCTTCTTAAAACTTCATGCTTTCTTTTCTTAAATAGCCATAGATCTACCCAGCTTAGTCAATGAATGACAACTCTGTAAGAATTTATATAGCCGAACTGGAACACTTTTATGTGTCTACAACGTTGAGGTGAATTACATAGGTAACGAGACCCACTATGGCTATGGAAAGTATGTGGATGTCACTTTGATGTCTACATTTCCCTTATAGCCACTAAAAAGGTACACTTCATCAACCACTTTTGATCACTCAAGATTGTTTTTCTAGAGTGTGCAACTAGAAGAGGCATACATGATTTTTCCTGTGCAAGATGGGACAAGTAATGATCCTAAAAAACAGCAAGAAATATGAATGAGCAAGAAAATAAAGGGGCAAACAATAAAGAGGAAGCTCTAAAAAAAATAATTGGTATAATACCCGAATGTCTTAGACCGAACATCTAATCACAAACAAAGGGTCTCAATAGTTTTAAACTGATTTTTATCTTTGGTAAGTATAGGATAGCTACACACAATGGATTTGCCCTGTAGTTTAGATCGAGAATAACATTAACTCAATGTGGTAGTTAACATGAAAATATTTACAAAAGACTTAACACCATTAATAATCATTATCTGTATAAAATGGTAAAATAATGCTTTCATACGCATAAGATTACTATGATAAAGTAGAATATTGCTGGTATACACATGGAGGTTTCTCTAACAACTCTCCCTATAATAGCATATTTCCACAAATGACATAGACAACGTAATAGGATACGTGAGTAGTTTCAACAACTCATGTGGTATAGATAAGTTGTCCATTTTTGTGCGTATGTGATAAATGTGGAGCACCAACATCGTAATAGGATACTGGTAGTAACAATTTTGTGGTATAAACAGCCTCTAACCTTATGTGTGAATATGTGAAAAATGACATGCAAACATCATAATAGGATACTTGTAGTTGAAATTCTATGGTATACATAGGTTGTCATTTTTATGTACGTATGTGACAAATGACACAAGCACCATAATAGGATACTGGCAGTGAAATTTTTATGGTATACAAAGGATGCCATTTTTGTTGCATATTGTGAAAAACAACACAAAGACCATAATAGGATAGTGGTAGTGAAAATTTGTGGTATACATAGTCTGTCATTTTTTGTGCGTATGTGACAAATGATGCAAGACACCGTAATAGGATACTGGCAGTGAAATTGTGTGGTATACAGAGGCTTTCATTTTTGTGTGTATGTGACAAACAATGTAAATACCGTAATAGGATACTTTTTACGCGTACTTTTTGTGAAAATTATATGTTGTATACACATGATGTCATTTTTTGTGCATATTTGACAAATGATGCAAAAGACCATTTTATTGGGATATTAGCAGGTGAAATTATGTAGGTATACACAAACTGTCATTTTTGTGCATATGTGACAAATGATGTAAACACCATAATAAGATACTGAGAATGTAAATTCTATGGTGCTATACATAGAATTGTCATTTTTGTGTGTATATGAAAAACCAATGAAAACACCCTATTATGATACTAGTCAGAGGAAATTATTGAGGTATACACAGTGCTATCATTTTTGTGCGTATTTCACAAACGACACAAACACCGTGATAAGAATAATGGCAAAGTAAAATTATTGTGGTATACATGTAGCATGTCTTTTTTTGTGCATATTTGACTATACACACACACAATTACTTAGCATATGTACATCTTCTATATGTAATCTTTATGTGGTATACACATGGAGGATCATGTAATTCAAGAGAGATAGCTCTAGAGAAACTTCCGATATAAGCAATGAAGAGAGTCCATGAATCTAAAAATACAAGTCTAATAAAGAGTAATCTGGTATACTTTACAGTTATTGTCACTAGGTTCTCTTCCGTAAGAATTGACATTCGTACGTAAAGGCCGGAAGAAATGTATGGTAAAGTATAGATTGAGCCTGTCATTTCCTTATGATGGAAATGTTATTTCAAAATAGTCTTTGTAAATACTCTTAATGAGGAATGATTGGTAGTCAATATCCGTGGTATCTCAAACATTTTTTTTGGCGAGGGTGAGTTTTTAATATGTATTCTTCTAAATATTAAAAATAATACACCCTATTAATATACTACTAACAACTATTAATTTATATAGGTTTTAATAATTTATACTATATTATTAACCTTATCAATATAATTTGTATACAATTCTTTTATAAAAATGACATCACTTTGTAAATTTAAAAATTGAATGGTGAATGTTATTCTTTACAATATATAATCTTTTTACAAATAAAACACTGAATACATGTAAAAGAACTAAAAAATTATCCATGTTTTCAGTCATGAGATATATTATAGTTAGATTTTAATATCAGCATGATTATGCCATCATCATGATAAGAAAAATGTTCTGAAAGTCCAATATTAAAATCTAGAACACAATTTTATCTTTTAAAAAACCAAAAATAAATGGGTGCTATACTTAAATCTAATTATTATTGGGAGTAGAAATTTGGTATGCATCCTTTGAAATCCCAATTCATGGCATTGCAAACAACACAAAACATTTCTCAATATCCTAGAACATGGCTATAAAAAGGTGTTTTCTCCATTAATGGCAAGGTCTTGAGTAGTAATATATTTACAAGTATAGAATAAGCGTCGAACAGTTTGCCAAATAAAAATTTCCAATTACATAATAAGCTTAAGACTCCCCGAAAAATCAGTTTCCACATACAAATTCAGGAAAATAACTAGTCTATGCAGTATCTTAAAGAAAACAACACTTACTTTAAATGAATTCTCTCTATCTACTCCTCTCAGCCTTTCCAATTCTTCCACAATGGATCTGGAGCTTCACATAAAAACATTTCAGTGTTTTGGCGCATTAATTTTTAATTTTTAATTGATGCAATGGTGAGTATCATAGCTACATAAGGTAACAACAACCAAAGCAATGCATCTTAAATGCTCACCATCTTTTTCCATCCTTTCCTCCACCTTTCTTTACCTTGGTATCTGCCTTGGGAACTAGTATCTCTTGGCTAGTGAGTCGTTGATACATACTAGTGACAGGGTTGTGCTGATTAGACACCACGGAAGCAGAACCGGGTCTCACACATGGGTGTTGCATGTATGACATCTTGTATGGAATCTTATGGTGTTTCTTATGGGGGTCATGTGATTATATCACCATGATAGATGTCTCCTATGATGTGAAGTCATGATATTCCTATACGAGAATATCATTCCAAGGTTTGGTTCTCTTTAACGGTCAATCGATGATTGGGGAATGTGTTCAAATATCCCTCAGTATTTTGTTGTTGATCCTTCTGGATTACAAAAAATGTATTTCTTGAACAATATAATTAAGATGTTAATACGAAAAATTGTGATATCACATAAACAATACAATTAAGACTTTGATGGAAGAATTTTTGATATCACACTATGAAAGTACAACATACCATTTTCTTAAGCAAAAGGCCAAACAAAGGCTTAAAACAAAGTGTTGGAAATAATGTTGAACAAAATTGTAACCTACAAAAAGATGACTAAGAAGATAGAATTCCAATAGTTTTTTTTGGGTACACGGCAAAAATTATAAGCAAGTTACAAGACATACACCATTATCATTGGTTTATGTCATAGAAGAAAAAATGTTGATAAAATATGTAGTTTTCATCCCATAAATCACAATGGTTGACATGTTTTAAGAGAATGATTCATTGTAAAATCAACTCCTAAATTTATGTGGATGAGGGAAATTTAAATGATTTTGAGTTATAACCGAGAAATGTAAAAACATAGTCTATTAGAATCCCTCCATCCTAGCTCCTTTCTTTATAATATTTGTTATTAATAAAAGTTGTGAACACATACATTTTGTACGTCATCCCTTGAGGTATTTGGAATAGTCCCACATTATAAGAATTAATATTTACTAGGGTAGAATTGGTATAAAATTAGTGCATATGCTAGTGTAAAGGCATCCAAAAATTATATTGTATCGAGCTTGGTTAAATGAGGTTGGCCCCCTCAAAGATACCAACGATATTTTAATGCAATTTTGATCTCTTTAATGCATTATATGTATCTTTTATTTCATTTTCACACCATCCTTTCTCTATATTTCGGTATTGGATTAATTTATTCACATTGAGGCTCATCACATTTTCCATTACAGCTCTTTACAAGGCCATGTTCCATAGTGCCAGTATCAGTTTATAGCATTTTGCAATTGTTCACAGTATACTCTCACCTTACCCTAAGTAGTTCCTTAGTAATCAAAAAGTGGTTCAAAAGTAGTGGCACTTGTAGACACTTAAATATGATAATTAGGTGCTTGATAACTATTGATTTGGCTTATATCCCTTAATTATGACTTGCGCACACAAACAATGCATAAATGCATTATCTTACTTATCTCCTATGGCTTACAAACAATTATCATTATCTCATTAGTTGCTTAAAACACCTATAGGAATAATCTAAATGCTTATAAACAATCTCTTACCTCCTAGCAAGCCTCTCCCAAGATTATCATCCCAACTTATGACTTTTGGACACTATTGTCTAATAGGACACTAGTGATGAGCCCCTGTTTTGTCATGTTTTATCCTATGTGAAACCCTATTTTTCCATGACATCATTTTGCACTATGTATACATATTGTCATTTCATAATTATTACTTTACTATGTTTTATAAGGAAATATTGTGCATATCCTTGTAATTTTCATCTTGTTTTCACTTCTTCAAATATGGTCCAAACAAATATTTATAAGTATTAACAATGCATTGAGAGGATCATATCTTGAATTCATCACGATGCCCAACTACAGACTAGTGCAATGAATCAGTGTAGGAACTAGCACATGACTCGCCTTTGCATGAGTGCGGGACTCATCCCAGAGAAATAATATAGACTCGATTAGAATGAGGAACTCATGCAAAAGAGGGAAATGACTTGGATAATGTAAAAGCAATGAGTTGATATAGCTAGTACACCAGTTGATACGATGAGATGTGTACTTACTATATCAACCTTCATGCGGATTATGAGGACCATGTAATCTCAACTTAATATCTAGTTTCTCAAAGACATGGAGAAGACAATCAAAATACTTATAGACTTATAATCATCATGATTATAGGGAATTTATTTCAGGATTTGTAATATCTTCTCGTGTTGATTGACTATCTCCATTGAGAGTCAATTACATACTTCATCTATATTTAACCAGATGAATTTGATCCAAACATGAAATGGACTAATCCTTCCATGATTGTAATTCCTTAAATAATTAGTTGTTGTTATAGGTAGCTTCGAGTTAAGTAGTTATCATTAAATCCAAATAACTAATCCCTCTTTTAGAGAGACTAGGTTTGTTCTGAATATAAAAGGAGCAAGTGTAGTAGGATTAAAATGTTAGTTCAATTGATCACTGTAAAATAAATTCTTCCATTCAATAAAGTTTAGATTCAAGGGGAAATTATACTTATGCGTTACTTGTACAACTTTGAACCAAATAAACAGGAAGGAGAAAGGGGCCCACTCCTCCCCAATGTTGAAGGGATAGTTTACTGTTCATTTCCCTTATGTTATTTTGCATTAACTTGGTTTATCAGCATATCTCATTATTTTCAATACTTTTAATTTTACATTCAATAATATTTTGTTGTCAATCAACTTCATTTCTTTTTGGAAATTAGTATAAGTATTTGATTAATTTTGGTTATTAAATAAGTACATTGAGCATGAGTTCCAACTATTTCCTTTATTGCAAATAGCCATGGACACTCGCCCTAGACTGAACAAACATAAGATAACTAAAGTACAAGTAACAACGACATGCTCGTTACTTTTTTGCATCATTGTTGGGGATAGCTCTTAAGGTGTTATCAAAGATTAAGGGTACTAACTTGAAGTGTTACCTGATTGCCTAGTAAGTTTCCATTTAGAAAATTTATTTCCATAACTCTTCCTTTTGATGTAGGGAGACCTTGTAGTGACACCAAGAATCATTTTGTGCTTTGGAGTATGGGGAACATAAAATAGTCAGTTAAGCACTTGATAGTTAGGGAATTTTCCATTAGTATACATATGATTTTATGTTTAGACCTAGAGACTGTAGAGGTAGATTTATTAGAATTAATTGGCAAAACCCCCCTCAAAACCAATATGTGGAACAACTTGTTAACCAAGAAAGGATGGTTGATGAAGTTGATGACCCCAATGGTGCAGATAATGGTAATCCTCCACTTGGAAGGATGTTCACCTATCCCATACAACTAGATCCAAATGATCAAAGCTCCCATGAAAAACATATACCCCCTTTAATTTTACCAACATTCAAGGGATTAGCCTTAGAAGGTCCTAATCCATTCCTATTTGAGTTCAAAGTCTTATTGCCAAACCTATGATTATACCTCAGATTCTTAGAATCTCAAGTTATTTCACTCTTGACCTTAAAGGATATAAGTACAAGATGGTTTCATGGGATTAACCCCCAATTCCATCCATAGTTGGACAAGAGATGGAAATAATTTTTTTGTATAAATACCAAGAATATTGTAGGGTGAGGGAAATGAGGGAAGAACTCTTTAGGATTCAACAAAAGGATAGGATGAGAGTGTGTAGGACTATCTTGATTGGTTCCTCTTCCTTCATAGGAGGTGTTGGGTATTGGTTTCGATATCAATCTACTCAAAAATTTATCTCCTCAAGGGATTGGATGAAGGATACACAATGAAGCCATTCAATCTTATGGGAAAAAGGAGAAATGAAAAAATTAGAATTTACTGAAATCATCGACCTCTATATGAACTACTCTTGAACTCCCCCCAACCTTCATAGACAGAAAGGAAAAATTTCCAATGGTGATATATCCAAACTAAGATAAGAGATTAGAAAATTTGAGAACATGGACCTCTTAGTTCAGCTTAAGTACAATTATGGATACGGAAGAAAGCCATGGAATATAGAATCCGTTGTTCATCTACTGTCCAAGATGTAGGAACAAGCATGGGCTTAAGGACTATCTCCTTAAACAAAACAGACATATGTCTTTTCTGTGATCTAAATAATGCCATAGACCAATGTGGATTTCTCCCCTTACTTAAAACCCATCTAAAACAAAACACACAAGATGAAGTTGAGTTAAAATAAATGGCTCAGAGGCAAGGATATAATTTTCAATCAAATTGCAACCAGTCATGTGCACAAAAAAATCAGTGGGTCCCAAATAGATGGAATGCACCATGGCCATACCCCCAGCCTTGGGCTCAACAAGTCCCATAGGAATGGAGTCCTCAGTGGAATGAACTACCAAGTTATTATTCATAATCCTAGACTCTAAACCCAATCATTCGACCATTTCAACAATTTAATCCTCAATTTCAACAATAGTGGAATATACCTTAAGGATCAGGGAAGTAATATTATAACTAAAGAATATCCCAAGGTCAACAAGATTTATTAAATGGGCCTACAAATGCTACCTCATCCAAACAACCTACCCCAACCACAGATTCCAGCACAAACTGTGGTGAACCCCAAAAAATGTGAGACAGAATAACCTGACATACACCGTGGAATTAGATAAAAATACCACAGTGAACCTTTATGGATTGTAGAAACATCTTGTTGCATTAAGGAATGGCTACCTCAAAACCTTCATCTCCTGTTATAAAAGAAATCCCTTAAGATAAAGAAAAGCTAGAAGAAATGCAACTGAGTCCTGTTGTTGAAGAAACCCCCCAACCAAATGTTGATATTCCTTTTCCATCCAAACTCTTGGAGAAACACAACGCTGTAATTTATGAACAACTAGATTTAGAACTAATTCAGGGACTAAGGAAATGGATTATTGGGATTCCTCTGTTACAAGCTCTTGAGGAAATTCCATAATTGAACAAGACGATCAAAGAGATTTATTTTAAGACTCCGAGTAGAAGGAAGAATCAGCCTAAAACCATCCGTGTTGATGGGAAACTATATAGTATACTAGAAGGGAAAATGACCCCTCCTAAATACAAATTACCTTGGAAGTCCTATTGTTGCAGTTTACATAGGAGATGTACAGATCCCAAATGTTCTAATTGACTTAGGAGCTACTATCAATGTGATGACCACTGATAACTTGTCCACATTATCTCTCCCTAAACTGCAATCAACCTCAATAGATTTATAAATGGCAGAACAGTCCGTAAACAATCCAAAAGGGATTATAGAATATGTTACCATAACCATTGAATGTCGGACTATTTGGTAGAATTTATGGTCATAAAAACAAATAATAGGAAATATTGGATACCCTTTGATCCTCAGGACATCCTTGGTTAGCCATTGTTATCACCCTCATTGATTGCAAAATAGGAAATATGGTGATTACAAATGGACATGATTCTAAAATGCTATCCATCTACTCATCCGCAAAAACATTTTACTACATAAAATAAACAATGGTAGAAGGATAATATAGATGAATCAGAGGACATTATTTCATCTTTTTCTATGGTAAAAATTCAAAAACATTCAGATCAAAATTAGGAGGGTGACCATGAGTCATAGGTTGGACTGACTATAATTCATGCACATAAGCATGAATCCTACACTAGATTGACTACTAGTCTTGCGCTACAACTACTGGAAATAAGAGATGACATGATGGATGAGAACAATCAGCCTATCATCTTCCCTTTTTCACAAAATGTATACTTGATTGAGTCCTTTCGTTCAAAATATCATTGTTATTCACATATTACTTCCCCAAAAATGTCCATTAGATGCACTATTAAGAGATTATCCCCATTGTAAATTCTCTCCATCTAGATACCAAACAATTACCTATTTTCCCAAGGAAAACATTGGTAGTCAATAGTTTCCTGACTAGTCAGAAAGAGAATACCATGTTTAAACTCTTATGCTCTCATTCTCGAGCCGTTTCTTGGGAATATAGTGACATGAAGGGTATTGACCCCATACTGGTTTTTGTACACATCACATAGTATACACAATGGATTCTAAGAAAAGTTAGGACAACTTCACATACAAGGATAACCCCTACTCTAATAGACATTGTGAAAGACTGATATTGAAAGATTCTTCTGAATGTAGGATTGATTTATCTAATACTCAGGATAGCTAATGGGTTTCTCCATTAGTCATAGTTCCTAAAAATAATGGGAAATGGAGGAGTTTGTGTGGAATATAGGGAATTAAATAATATAAACTCATAGAGATTATTTTCCATTACCTTTTAATGATCAGGTCTTAGACAATGTATCATAGACAAAGCTACTTTTCATTCCTTGATGGGTTAAGTGGGTACAACCAAATAACAATGGCACTTGAAGATCAAGACAAAATAACTGTTACACTTGTCTTTGGGGAACATTTTATTACATGGTGTTACCTTTTAGTTTATGTAATTCTCCTTCTACTTTTCAAAGATCCATGTTGGCAATCTTTTCTTGATCTCACCCATGATTGTGTAGAAACTTACATGGATGATTTCACTAGTTTATGGAGAAACATTCCAAGAGGCAATTAATAATCTATAGAAACATTCGTTCCTCAGGTGTGAAAAACATAAATTATGTTTAAATCATGGAAAAAAAATTTTTCATGATGGAACAAGGTATAGTTTTAGGCAATTATGTTGTCAGCTGAGGGAATTAAGGTAGACCCAGAAAATGTCAGATATCATTGTAAAAATCACATCTCCCATGAACCAAATAGATGTAAGAATATTTCTCAAGTCATGACGGTTACTACACGTAGATTTATATCAGATTTTAGAAAAAAAAATTCTCCATTATTTACTCTCCTAACTAAAGATTATGAATTTGAATGAAAATAGAGAATGTCCAAATAAGCTTTTGATGCTATAAAAGGTAAGTTGATAAGGACACAAGCACTAAGAGGTCCAAATTGAGAGCTTCCCTTTCCATATACAAACAAATGCTTCCAAATGAAGTAGTAGGTGATGTCACTTGGATGAACATAGAGGAGGTAGAGTTGTATACTTGATATTTATTACATTAGTAAAATATCTCTCCCCTACTGAAAGGAATTACACCATAATAGAGAAGGAATTTACTAGTAGTTGTTTATGCAATCAAAAATTTTCTCCATTATATTATAGGTTATGAAGTGCTTGTTCATACTGACAATTCTGTTCTATCAAATATCTAATGAAAAAATGTTTACTGCATGGCAGGATTATAATGATGGTTGTTGTTATGCTGTAGGAATTCAACATTAAAATTATTGACAAACTAAGGTAAGTCCAATGTGGTAGCTGATTTTCTTTCAATGACTTACTACTTTCAGAAGAATGAGGAGTAGGTTAATGATGACTTCCCAGAATGAACATTTGTTTGCAATTTCCATATGCTATCTCCTTGTGGTATACAGATATGGATAATTACTTGGCTATAGGGAAGCTCCCAACCTTTATCACACAAAAGAAAAGAAATTAATTAATTAAATAGAGTGTGATGTATATATGACTAAATGGAATTACTTTTAAATGTAAAACTCATCATGTGTTACACAAGGTGTGTAGTTGAAGGATGAAGTATCTCTGAGATACTAAGAGCATTGTCATGATGAACCATCCAGAGGACATTTATTTAGTTGAAAGGACCATTCACAAAGTCTCTAGGAGATGATTACTATTGGCCTTCCTTGTTATAGAGGATGTAAAAAAATATGTATGGCAGATGTGATCAATGACAAAGGATGGGGAAAGCCAAAATTTACATCTGAAGATTCCACTTCAACCTCAAGTTGTTATTGGAACCATTTTGATAAGTGTAGATTGGATTTTATTGGACTAGTTGACCCAACATCTCAAGGGAAAGAGTACATTCTATTGGTTTGTACATGATTATGTCACCAAATGGGCTGAAGGTGTAAGAACTACAATATGCAAGAGATGCAGAAGGTTTTAGAATTTATTATATGAGAAAATATCTTTCAGAGATTTAGGAGCACCAAGATCTATTATTTCAAATCAAGGACCACATAGTTCATGTGAGGAGTAATTAGTTATTTTATGGGGACCTACCATCTGAAGACACAAGAATTCATCACCATACCACCCATAGTCCAATAGTCAGGTGGAAGATTACTAACAGAGAACTGGAGAATATCCTAACCAAAACAGTGGACATCTTAAGGTAGAATTGGGTTCAAAAAACTTCATGAAGCAGTATGGGTGTATAAAAATACCTAGAAAATAATCATAGGATTTACTCCCTATGGGGTTGGTCTATGGGAATAATCCCATTATCCCTAATAGAATTTGAGATCTCAAACTTTAAGAATGGCAACTGAAGTCGGAATTGATTTATCAGAAGCGCAACATGAACAGATTATTCAACTAAATGAGTTAGATGCGATGACATTACAAGCATTGCATCAGAAATATATCATCCAACATCAAATGCAAGCTATGGCATGATAAACATATTAAGAAAAGGAAATTTCAAAAAGGAGATTGGGCCCTACTGTTTGATTCAAGTACAAGGAACTTAAAGGAAATTTGCAAACAAAATGTATGGGTCCATATCAAATAGAGGCAAGTCTTCAAAAATGGGACAGTTCAGCTAAACCTCATTGATGGTGAGAAGTGGAGACACATATAATTACGCTCAAGCAATTTAAATACTTAAATTGTGCTAATTATCTCCTTTCCCACAAATTGACAACATATTGTCAATAGTGCTCATCTTCTCTTCCATTGTCATTAATTGATTACATTACGCTAATTAATTAAGTCACCTATCCAACACATACCCTAATTAACGACCCTTCATTAATCAACACCTTCTATCTAGTCTAATTAATTATTATTAATTAATTAGCCTCCCTTCTCATTAAATAAATAAATCACTATTTAATTGGTTTAATTCCCTCCTAATGGTCCAAATCACACTAAAATCCATCTAAAAGATTATAAAATCTTGCACATGTATTAATTAATCATCTTGATTAATTAATACACCCCCTTTATCCACATGAGCCACTAAGGGACAAACTAAACCCTCCTAAAGTTAACTCAACCCCATCTAAACCCCCCTTATCCATAACTAACTCTACATCTCCATTAGTCCCACATTCATGAGGATGTGCTGAATCCTTTATCCTTTGGGCTATATAAACAACCCTCCCTCTACTTCTACACCTACACCTAAATCTCTCAAGAGACAAAAGAAAGCACATAGTTTCATACTAATAGCCTTTTGTCATTCTTGAGCCCTCCATCCTCCATTCTTGAAGAGCTAAGCCTCACACCCAAGCATCCATTGAAGGATCAAAGCAAGAAAATATGATTTGATTGCCATTGGACTACTTAGGTTCATTTTAATGTTAAATTAGGCAATTAAGGAGAATAGAGTTCATTAAATTTACATTATGTTTTGATTATTTCAAAGTTATAATGTTAAGGGTAGGACTTGCTCATTTCTTCATCATGATGGGGCATATTTCTCATTTCTAGCTAGGTTAGGAAGCTATTTCTAGGTGGTAGTTTCTTGCTTTAAATTTAGCTAAATTGTAGAAACACTTGCACACATTTGGCACACCCGGTGGGACCCTTAGTCCCATGGCATTTTAGTTTAAGTTTCATTGTTTTGGCTAATTTTTGATATACACATGTAGTAATTAATATCCATTTTCTTGGAATTTTTGCTCATTTGATATGTGTAACCTCATGTTCATAGCCATAATTTTAATGGGTTATTGCCATTCTTAAGCTAACTTGTCAAAATTTGAGATATTGTGAGTTTTCTTGTGTTTTTTGCCATATTTTGGTTGCAGGTCTAGCGCAGGCACGTTTTTATGGGTGTAGGAGCGGTTTTCGTGGCACAGGCGTAGTTTTCATGGCGCACACATCTCTCTAGTGGCACAGTTGCACTGGTAAAACCTGTTACTTTATTTGCCAACCCCATGCCCTGACATGTATATTGTTTTCGTGGTGCACACACCTCTCAGGTGGTGCAGGTGCATTGTGAGTCGAAACAACATTAAGTGGCGTATACGCCCTAACCCATGTGCAGGTGCTAAAAAAAAGGGGCACATGTGTCCCTTTTGCTTTTTTGAAATTGAGGTGTTGATGTGCTAACATTCTTGCAGGTTTATCTAATCATATATTTGTCTTTGCAGGTTGTTTTTATATGTTTGTATCTGATTAGGTAATATTTTGCATTGTTTACTTATAGGAATAAGGATCACGTATGCTCTTCCCTCACATCTCTTGGGGGTGATCTTGGGAATCAGAAATGATTCTTAAGTCCTTTTGATGCTTTGAGGTTGTTAGGAGTATTTGAGTTGGAATTGGTTAATTTGGCATAGTTGAATTAAAGTGTTTTTTTCATTTGATATATTATTGGATTTTGAAGACATCATGTATGCTCTTCTCTTGCGTCCTTGGATGATCTGGAGAATCAGAAATGATGCCTTCTCTTTTGATGGAAAACTACTAAAAATCATCATATAGGACCAAAACACCATTGCTTGTCAAAGAACGGAGGAATCAAAACAAAAGTTAGAAAACTACTAATACAATTGTTATACAAGTTGCTAAACAGTGTTCAAGAAAACCACATCTAATTAAAAAAGATAAAATGAACAACATATTCAAAACACTATATTACAGGTTTTAGAAAAGGGTACGTCCCTCTCCACTCAACTGGAACATAACCCCTTTGGCATAACACCTTAAGCTACAACAATGGGGGTGGTTCCAGGAACCCCAAAGTAGTCCACGCAAGAGGGAACCTTGTGGATGAAACGGGAAGTGCTCTGCACTACCTATCTGACTAGTAATTCCTTTGTGAGATAGAGTTACAAGTTGTCCCTACACAACCCTTTTAAGTACACGATGGATGCATTTACTGCCCACTGTGCTTGAAGGGGGAAAAGTCGAGATACTCCTAAGATAGTCGGGAATATTTGGGTAAATCATCTCGCTCATGGATAATCTTTGTAGCACCTAGGATGAGAGAACCACCTAGGAAGATATACTTTGGCTAGGAGCCCACTTTGACCATTCTAAAAATAGTGTTGAGTTGTGAACCATATTTTCATTGTGAAACGTGTGGTGCGTTACTTTCACCCAGTTTTTACTTGCCTTAGGGCAAGGTGAAACTCTTCCAAAGTGAAGCCAACATTTTTCATCCTTTTTTTTTATTTGCTTCCTTCACATTCTTTTGACACTTTGTTGATCAAAAGAAGGGTGACTACCTTTGTGTTACCAATTGACTATTTCTGTCACTTTTATGTCCGTTTATGCCCATCCATGTTTGCGGCTGGGTAAGTTAAACGTCTAAAGTGTGCAAAGGCATGTATTCATGTCATTGGTAGCCATTATGATCTTGATACCCATGTCAAGATCATCATTGTAGTTAGGCGTGGTTCATCACCATAGACCTCCTTAGAAGAGTTAGCTTGTTTGTATCGTATCACTACAATTTCGATATTTACATCTTGTTTCTTGTAAACTCGACATAAATATCTATATTGTAAGGTTACGTTGCACACATTTTTAACTATTCCTAGCTATACTTTGAGCTTTTTAGTTCAATTCTATTATTACCTCAATTTTGAAGAGTGCTAGGTGTTACCATTTGTGCGTGTTATATCAATAACACCTTGATATCAATACCTTACTTTCTCATTAAAGTGGGTTAACATATCTTGGTGATATTGTTGTGTCATTCACAATTGTAATTGGCACTTTTTGAGATATAGGTCTTAATCAAGTTTGAGCTCGCTCATCGTATATCTTGATTGGGAGGTCACATTGACTTCTTGTATTTACTTATGTTTTGTTCATTCCCTTGAACTTGGCATAAGTGAAAACATCTTGTTAATCATCTTGCGACGCGAAACTACTTTTTGAAATGTAGTCTAGGAGGTACTTCATTTAAACAGGTTTAGATACCAAATGCTTGTGTCACTGGTGATTTCCTCACTCTATCACATTGGTATTCTCACATTGTTGACTTATTCATACTCTTAACAAATACATCTTGCATCACACTTAGGGGTGGTCACTAAGCTTTGAACACATTTACAACTTACCCTAGTGAAACTATCATGAAAACATGGCTCCTAAAACACGTCTAGGATTAAAGAAACAAACATACGAGGAACAACAAGCACAAGATTGGGAAACCTCTAATAGAAAAGGGTCAAACCCCTTCATTGGACATGACCTAGGACCGTTGTTTTCTACAGAAAAAGAAACCGAAGAGATGGTCGATCATAGTGGAAATGAATTAGAATCACCACACGTAGAATTTGATTTTGACCCCACTTTACTAGACAAGTTTCTTCTCAGAAACAAAGATAGAGTGTTGGCATGGGTCGTAGAATTAGGAGCCAAATAGCCCACTAAAAATGAAACAATACTACCTACAAATAACGCTACTAAGGAAGAACGTCCCCTTATCAATATGGAAGATATTTTAACGCAAAGACAAGCTTCTACCTCTTACGCAGGAATGATAAAGTGGTCGGGCATAGAATACCCTTTATCAAAGTGCCATGAAGAAACAAGATAGAACATGAGACAGGGGAAGAACCTCCACAATACGAGGAGGAGGAACCTTTAGAAGAAGAAACCACAATCCAACAACAAATCAGTAACCTAAGCTAACAAATAGCTTTGCTTACCTCCCATGTACAGAAAGACATAAACAAGAACATTCAAAAGTTGAGGCCTAAGGTTAAGATCAATGAACTCCATCGAGAAAACCAAGGAGAAGAAGACACAGGGTATCATCGTGTATACATCCCCACTTCTCCCACTAGAGAACAATTGCTCACACAAGAAGTGTAATCTATGAAAGCGACGCTCATGAGCTTACAAGAGAGCAATATAGGGAGCATTAGGAAATATCAATACGAAGAATTATGCCCCTATCCTTTTGACAAGACAATGACCCTTCAACCCTTTCCAAAGAAATTTGATATGCCAAAGTTTGACAAATATAAAGGGAAAGGAGATCCACAGGATCATGTTAAGGATTTTTACATGGCATGTCAAGAGGTGTCTTATAGTGACAATTACCTCATCATACTTTTTCCCAAGATGTCTCGGAGGTCAAGCCTTGGAGTGGTTTACACGCTTACCACGAGGATTAATTTTCACCTGGCCAGAATTGGCAGAAAGGTTCATGTGTCACTTCTCGTATAACATAGAGAGTGATGTCACCATGGCAGACTTATGTGGTGCCAAGCAACCCTAATGAGACTTTCACCAGCTTCCTCCAATAGTGGAGAGGGATAGCTAGTCACTTCCCTTGCACTTTCCCTAAAAACTAGCTAGTTAGTATTTTCATTCCCAATCTCAACCTGGATATAGCTTTCCACCTCCAAATGCATTGTGTTCACACTTTTGAGGAGGTTATAGAGAAAGGGATTCAGATAGAAAAATATCTCATTGCCAAAGGCACCCTCAAAACCCAATCTAGAGACAACCAAAATGTCAAACCCATGAAAAAGCCGAAGATCTTTAACAAAAACAAAAATGTGGTGGGAGATGGAATCACTGATTCCAAATGTGTTCAAATGGTCCAAACTGGTCAACCTTTTAAAATAGACCAAGGGCCAAATTCAACCACCACCAAAGCAAATAACGTTCACCTCTCTCAATGAACCTTTGCCAGTTATTCTAAAACAATTGGATTTGGCCCACATGATGACCTATCCTACAACACAACCGTTTGACAACAATGCTCCAAAACCTTCATGGTACAAAGAGCATGAATATTGTGAAATGCATCACGTCAAAGGACATAAGACACAACAAATGTCTGCAGCTTCATCATTATATTCAGGACCTCATTGAAAATGGTGAGATAGAGGTGGATAACCCTGGCAAAAACACAAACACCTAACAAGAAAATGGGGATATATAAAGAACCATTCCCCAATCATGATAAGTCGACAAAATTCAAAGCCGGATCGGGGAGAGTCATCCAAAACTTTTAAAGCCATGAATTACTTATACACCAAAAGAGACAACAATCATTATGATTCGCTTATTGGATGTATTTTCTCTCCTGCTGACCGTGTCAATACCATCTAGATCAAGGGAAAGGACTGCACTACGGTAACAAGGCATGCTTGCCTCATGATTCCGAAACCTTCTCCGTCGACCCCATAAACCGGTAAATATAACCTTTTAAAACAACTTGAAAAGATGTCTGCTAAGATTTCAATCTTAGATCTTCTCAAGATATCCAATGTGCATAAAGACATTATGTAACAAACTCTTCAGGGGTTGGGAGTGCCTTTAGAAGTCGATCCTGCACACCTTTAAGCCGCAGTGGTAAAAATTGTACCAAGTGAACACCTTGCTTTCAACCATAGGGATATCCCTACTGAAAACCCAACACATAATCTTCCCTTATACATTGAGGTAGTTGTCACCTGTAGGAAGATCAAACGGGTGCTTGTGGATAACGGATCTAGGTTGAAAATTTACATACTCAAGCTAGTTAAACAGTTAGGAAATACAGAGGAAGATATTGAGTCCCATATTATCACTATCACCGCATACGACAACGCGGAAAGGGAATCATCGGGCACCATCACGCTGCCCATGGAGGTGGGGTCCCCACTTGCCATCAGACAAAGTTTCATGTCCTAGACTTGGAACTTCCATATAACATGCTTCCAGGCCGACCATGGATTCATGCCATGCAGGCCGTGCCATCAACATTTCATCAATGCATTAAGTTGAAGCATGAGGGACATACAGTTATAATACAAGGATATTCTGACCCCTTTACTCATTGTAGAGCTCTCAATAGCTTTGCACGAAAGGGTACATATGCATGTCCCTTTGCAGATATAGCTATCCCTCTTTAGTATGAGGCCATGGAATCCCCGGGTGGATTCAGATTCTCTTAGTTCTTGCGCTCATGGTGCGTCTACCTCAACATCTCCATTTGATTCATGGGAGATGAAAATCCTTAAGTATGGCTGCGGGGAGTATAAT
Source organism: Taxus chinensis (assembly GCA_019776745.2). Lineage (NCBI taxonomy): Eukaryota > Viridiplantae > Streptophyta > Pinopsida > Cupressales > Taxaceae > Taxus > Taxus chinensis. Next base: position 658,728,391 of record CM034147.1, on the reverse strand, counting down.
GTACAACAAGCGCTCTTAGTTTTAGACCTCTCATTGTCACCCAAGACTAGAGGTCGACCCAACTACCGCTTCATAAGACCTAGAGAGGAACACACTATTAGGTCATTCTTACCTGGAGGCTTGTTAGCTGAGGAAAAATTACTTGAACCACCTATAACTTGGGTCCCTGAGGATACTCAGCCATCGTGTTATCAAACCCCAGAATATGAAAAATCTAGTAAAATGATGTACTACATGGGCTACAAAGGCTTAGGATGTGGGAGAAATAAATAAGGGACAAAGATAGCCAGTCCCTCTTCCACATTTCAATACAAAAAGATATTGCATTGGGATTCGTCCTTATAGAGCACACCCCAACAATCAAGACGCTACTTGCTCTGAGCGTGAGGATAGATCTAACTATCTAGACAGTGATACATATTCCCATTGTAGCCAACATAAGGATCTGGCCTCCACAAAAATTTTCAAGAACAACGCTATCCTAACCATAAACCCCCACGAAACCAACCCTTGACCTTGTATACCCTTCCCTTGTTGAATGGGACCAACAACATCACATGCCGCTAGATTTATTCGAGAATGACGAAGATATCACATAGTTCATGGGCATAAGGGATATAATTCCCCATTTGAGATCACAAGAAAGGTTTCTTTATCAACTTAGATACCTGTGCCTACTTTGGTGAGGAGGCTAAACTTCGTGGTTAGCAAAACCTAAAGAAAAATGAGGGCAAAATTTCTAAAGAAAAGCCTCGGAAAAAAAATCAAATTCCAAGTCACACAGTGAAAACCTCTTTGAGGCACTAGCTAACAAACAAATAATAAAATCAAAGGACAAGCAAAGTGACCATGCCAAGGATGAAAATCTCATGGAGACATCCTTGGATGAAGATCTCAACTTACCTCTTGATCCTACACGTATGGAGGACTTATCAAAATTACTATTCGAAGAAACCATTGATGTCAATATTGGTACTGAAGAGGATCCCAAGATAGTAAAATTGGGAGCATCACTCTTGGCTAGAGAACAAAAGACATTCACTATGCTACTGTGAGAATTTATTGATGTGTTCGCAAGGTCTTACAAATACATGCCTGGCTTAGATCCGAATTTGGTCGTGCACAACCTAGTCATGCACGTAAATGCTAAGCATATGAAACAGAAGCTCCAAAAGATGCACTCAAGAGTGGCTCTATTGGTTAAAGATAGAGTTTGGGGAAAGATTGCTTGCAGCAGGATTCATCAAGCCACTTGATTATTTTGAATAGACATTGAACATTATTCCTGTCCAGAAAAAACCTATCGGTATCTGAATCTGCATGGATTTTAGGGACATCAATAAAGCTTGCCCTAAAGATTATTTTCCACTACCCAACATTGACATGATTTTGGACTCAACAGTAGGGTACGAGATGCTATCACTCATGGATGGATTTTTATTGTGGATATAATCAAATCAAGATCATTGAAGAAGACAAGCACAAAATAGCTTTTACGACTCCTTGGGGCACCTTCTGCTATCAAGTGATGTCATTTGGTCTCAAGAATGCAGGTGCTACTTATCAGTGGGCCATGACAGTAATTTTTCATGATATCATGGAGGACTACGTAGATGATATCTTGGAAAATTTCAAAACAAGGGAGGATCACCCTGTCATCTTGCGGCGTATCTTTGAACACCTGCATGAATACAAAGTCGGGCTAAATCAAAAGAAGTGTGTCTTCGGTGTGCTATCAGGGAAACTATTGGGCTTCATTGTGTCAAGATGAGGTATTGAGGTAGACCCTGCTAAAGTGTCTGATATTATTGAAATGCCTCCTCCTGA